>WNLI01060997.1:0-11140 GCA_025802215.1 Wirenia argentea
ATTAGTATACTGTATGACTATAAATGTATATAATTATGGATGTATGTATTTTTGCAGAATAAGTATGACTCGTTGAAATCCATGGAATCCACAAGGATATACTCCCACCCAAAAGTTTGGACATAATTACGATAATGGCTATGGACGAATCATTACTGCGTTCTGACGCTGCTGTTTTGTGTGGTGAGTACAGTTAGTTATCAGACCATAATTATAGAATACAAATGCGGGCGTGGAATTGGGCGATTTTTTGTGAGGAATTCTCACTCGCAGAATGACAATATGTTTACAGGCAAAATGAGAAATTAGTCACATTGTAATTTTAGTTTAGTTTAAACATAAGAACTCGCATGCTCACCTGTGCTCTCACAGGCAATTTTTCAGATAATTTCTAGGCGCCATTTTCAAAAAGTGGGAGCGAAACATTGAGACTTCTAAAGTGAGTGTGACTGTGTAAAAAATCAACTTTATACTACTATACATAACCCATGTTTATGTACAATCAGTACAAATTTTACAGGCTTGGTAAAATGAGGATAGGGAAATATTCTCACCCACAAAGCACTGAGAAATCATTCAGAACTATTTTCATATAAAACGCCGATCACACAGTCGCAGATTTGAACTCACGACCCTTGGTACCAAATGAATGGCAGCCCAACACTTTAACCGATTGAGCTATTCCTGCCTGCCTACATACAGTTATTTTCTATATGTACTCCGGGAAGTCATTATCAATCAATCAATAGGCCTACAAGGTTTAAGCACAAACGTCAGACTATGGATGGAAAGGATAATAATGCAAATAATGCCACATAAAAAGTAAATAAATAAAAGGTTGTGGCAAATGCAAACCTTTCCCACCCAAAGGCAGAGGTTTTATATCAGAGTTTTCCTTCTCCTAGATAGATTGCCTTCACCTCGGCTAATGACGCCCATCTCACCCAGCTCTCATAGGTAGGCCCCTATAGTCCAATCAACAGTCACAGTAACAATGTATGAACACCTCAGAGTGTAAACCACAATCTTAATACACATAGTTCATATCAATACGTATATCATGAATAAAAGGAAGAACACACATTCCAGATGCAACAAGACGCGATATTATCCTTCGAGACTCACTGCTGCCACCAACTGTGAAGTATCTACATCCACGAACACGGGATTTATTTCGGTATATATTGTACGAGAAAACCGAAAATATACTGTGTAGAAACAACAGTAAATAGAATTCTACAATGTATGTGCTGTAGCAAAAAATCTATGAGCTGAAAACAAGCCACCTCGGGTTAGCGTCTCATGCGTTTAGTAATAGATCAATCATTTAAAGAACACACGCAGTATACCACTATGTCACACTACAGTACCTATGCCTGGAAGTCATAGTCCGATCGTGCTATCTCGAAAATTAATACCGCCTCAAATCCTATTTTATGAGGAGAAATCAAAGATAGCAAACGTGATTAAGCCTTACAAACGACAAGGATGCGTGCTTATCAAACAGGAAAGAATCCATCGGTATACCTATCCGTGCGGTTTACTGCATTATTAATGTCGCTTTGTGGTAATTTATTGTAGTTATTCCGGATTATCCGATTCTTGTCACGTGTCGTATATTACAGTCTCCCGAGTCTTAGAGTCTAGAGTATTATTATTTACACCAATATGCTTGATGCATCCAACCGAGGTAAATTAGATTTACTTATGAAATTATATTATCGCTTATGTAGGGTAAAATGCGTAATTAAATTGTGTATTGCGTGGGTAGAGCATCCATGTTAAAAGTATAGGCTACTCCCACCGAAGAAAATAATACCTCGAAAGTATATATCGCTAGTATACGCATAACATCATAAATATTATAGTCATCATGGTGTAATGGTCAGCACGCCGATTCCTGACAATCGACGTGCACTTCCTGTGCCTGTTCGCGCCTAGGATGCGATCGTTTTTTTACCGAGCTTGCAAACCCGAATTTTCCGAGATTCATGCATGGCAACAGGGACAGATTCTACATGTGCATCATTATAGTGATCACCTCCTATGGCATATGGGACATAGGACCTATGACACGTGTCACGAGTTAATAGAAACCAATGACATCGATGAATCTGGGGACGTTGGGCACAGATGGAAATATATGACTTGACACGTGATAATATATGGCATGACACGGCGACAAAAGTAATGCTTCTATTGAAGATAGGAAAACGGGATGAGAAATAGCATTGTGTAATGTACGGTGACGGGTATCGGAAACTGTCACGCACCGTCACACACTGACAGTTCTCGTGTAAACATACGATTGTGCGATTCAACAGGATTATTGGAGAAGTGTAATTAATATTGATTTTAATGAATACCGTTTCGGTTGGAGATATATGCGTTAATAAGTACTCCTCCCTCTGCGTGTTATCTGTATTACGGTCGCGGTCGGAATTATATTGTGAAGTACTTGTTTAGTACCATGCCTATATAGAGTACGAGTATCTTGGCCTATTTTTTATGACATCACTTACAGTCAACTAAACTAATAGGCTATCCACCTCCGCCAACATCGCGCATAGTTGTCATCCTCAAGTTCAGGATGAAAGTATAGAATGTTTACGTTACTGAAGTTAGGATAAAATGGAAATGAAATAACCAAAACATGTACGTTTAACTTAACGATTAACCTAGATTTTCTTTCAACTGTACAAATGAAAGTTCGGTAAAAACAAAATAATCTCGAGTTTAGAACCTATAGTTCATTGTACACAACATTGTACTAAGGTAGGCCTACGCGTTTCGACGCACTTCTGTCGTCTTATTCGGAACTACTCCTTTTTTCTAGATTTCCATGGTGTTAGTATGGAATCCCAAACGTGACTGAGTTCCGTAAACTAGGTTGTGTGTTAATGACACTTTAGTACAAAGTTCTGTCGAATGAACTAGTTTCTAACCGTTTATTGTTGTTGACGCTTTGACTAACAGAAATGGCATTTCTTATCCACATAAGATTGTATACAATGTAGAAATAATTTATAATACATTTCTGGGAATTTGTGAAAATAATACACCCACTTTGAGACTGTGTTCTGATGAGTATCCTAATAATCCTTCAGTGGAATTAACATCACTATCTACGACGGCGTATAGTATTATAAACCATCGTACGTACGAAATAAAGTGTAGGCCTACTTCCAAGAAATAAGACAGAGACGATACTTTACAGTATATCGGGCGACATAATAAAAGGAAGGTCCAATATCTGACATATCACAATAATGTTTTTTTTTTGCTACAAAATACATACGCGTGTATAGTGTAACTTATGAGCACGACCTAATCTCATAATAATCACATAGCCTACTGTACAGAAAGAGAGCGTACTCGCAGAAGATCATGCTACTTTTGTTTATTATATCACATAGTTGGTGACAGCGGTGCACAATCGATAACCTCCTATTTGCGGGGTCATTTTCCTGCGAGGGTGTTTTCCAGTTGTTTGCCAAATAGATAGTTGTTGAAAAGTCGCCATGAAGACGTTATGTCAACAGGAAATTTCCATGTTATAGTCGTAAACTGTGCATCCATCGTGGTATAGATATGGAAGACGAAAATAATATTAATTCCTGGTAGTAGGAAAATGGGCGACGTTTAATTTGAATATACTATTCTTACTATTATGTCACTGTATAAGCAATACTCGACCTACGACCTTCATACGTACAATTTTTTCTAGTCGCAGGACTGATATATTTAAACGTCTTAAAATAAAAATTAAAATAAAACATTAAAAAAAATACAAGCAGTATCCATCTCTACTTCGTCATTCATGCCAGTGTAATATTATCGCACATTTTCAGATTAGTTTCATCATCCCGTGATAATAATACATGTAAGCTATAGGTGAATAGAGTCATTAGAGCAACAGCTTACCAATGGTACGTGCTGTATCATCATGCCGTACGCTAGCTTATCTGTAGCCTAATGTCTATCCACTACTACTCGCATCATGTATTGTCCAATGTTTACATATAGATTTGTTCTATAAATGCCGAATTGTGCCAGGAATATCACGCGATAAGTGCATGTGATGACATTTAGTGCGACGTCGAGACAAAAGAGCAACAGATCTATAGACAACCCATAGTCGCCGCGGCTCTAACGCATATCATGTTAAAGCGACACTCTCCACACCATAATATACAAAATAGATATGTAAGTTGTGTAGATGTGATATGTAGTGTGTAGTGTTCATGTAGTTTGCTTTGGCAATAATTTTCCGTATTGGAAAATGCTTTTATTACTTAATTAGTATCTTCTATTTCCCTTAATTAACGAAACGAAAAGTCTAGTGAATTACGAGTACGATAAATTACGTTATATTTATACGAGTGTAGTAATTAAACAATGTTAATTGTGTTTGCAATACAGCTGTGTTCGAGCACACGGCAATTTGTCGTAAGCGATCATAGCGATCAAGCGATCATGACTAAGTCAATGCGAAAGTCGCATAATATTATACTTGCATTCTCGCCGTTGTATACTGTAATTGACAAATATGTACATTTGTATCCGCACTTTCAGAATATGTCTATGTTATAACTTGTCATGCAGGAATCTCGCAAAATTCCGGTTTGCAAGCTCGGTAAAAATCTGACGAATGGTCGGACCCAGGGCACGAACCGACAAATGAAGTAGAGGAGAGGGGGTACAATTGTAACACTTTTCGCATTATGTGGATAACTCGGTTGTCTTATAAGGTATTTGATTAATTTTGGGGTATATTATGAATCAACAATCCGTCTAGCATGTATGTTACGAAAATTTATAATAACTCGAATACGACCCGAGTAATGACCGTGTGTTCTACTGTAATTGGTTTGTTACAATTGTAACAGACGAGGTGGAACTTGTAAGTGTAATATTATAGATAGAAAATAACAAGATATAGTTAGATAAGTTTGAAAATTACATTTGGCATTACATTAGAGTCCCAGACTATGTGACATTAATATCAGTTTATACTCATCGTTAATGCAGTAGTGCCATATAAACGTATAGGGTATAGAGGTAGGTGTATAATATCAATATCACCATTTAGCATTAGTATACATATATTTTTGTAAAGTACGATACTGCTGTGTTATGAGGTGAACTTGCATTGTGCAAAAAGTGGAACATGATCGGAATCAATTGTGACGTCATAGAAATAATGACTTCTGACCTATGTGTGGCTACAAATCTGGCGTTATCTGTACATGCGGGCTTCGTTGAAAATAACTCGATGTGTACGATTAATTAGAAAGAAGCCCTGTTCAATTTAATAGTAAATGTTAATATGTTTGCGTGCGTTAAAACGATTAAAAAACAGAAACAATGAAAATATCTAATATTACTTATGAATGGTAAAAACGGAAATTACGATATAATTAGATTACCAATCGTCCAATATCTAAAATTTTTGGGTGGTCACAATGGGCCAGGGAATACCTTTACACAGATACCATGATAGCATACCTCGGTCAAAACCCGGCGCTAATATCGCCGCTGTTACAATTGTTCTCCGTTACAATTGTACCCCCTCTCCCCTACCCATCGGTTGACAGGAACCGGCGTCTGACCACTACACCATGATAGACTATAATATATGGTGTTATACTAGAGAATATATTTTCGAGGTATTATTTTCATCAATGGAGTGTGCCTTTAATATGGATGCTCTACCCACGCAATACCCAATTTAATTACGCCCTTTGCCCTACATAAACGACAATAATAATTTAATAAGTCAATCTAATTTACGTCGCTCGGATGCATCAAACATGTGACAATATTGTTGTAAATAATAACATTCTAGACTCTAAGACGCGGGATACTGTAATATACGACACGTGACAAGAATCGGATAATCCGGAATAACTTCAATAAATTACCACAAAGCGACATTAATAATGGAGTAAACCGCACGGGTAGGTACACCGACGGATTCATTCCTGTTTGATAATCACGCATCATTGTCGTTTGTAAGGCTTAATCACGTTCGTTATCGTTGATTTCTCCTCAGAAAATAGGGTTTGAGGCGGTATTTCGAGATAGCACGGTCGGAGTATGCAGACTGTAGACTGTCACAGTGATTATATACGAGTGTTGTTTCAATGATTGATCTGTAACGGGTTTCTTTTTTTTTTCATGATACGTTAACCCGAGGCGGCTTGTTTTCAACTCATGAATTTTTTTTTTGTGACAGCACGTACAGTGTATTTACTTATTGTTTCTACATGGTATATTTTCAGTTTTATGGTACAATATACCTAAATAAGTCGTGTTTTCGCGGTGATAGATACTTCACAGTTGGTGGCAGCAGTGGGCCTCGAAGAATGATGTCGCGTATTGCTTCATCTGGAATGTGTCTCTTTTCCATTTATTCGTGGTAATACGTATTCGTGTGAACTATGTGTACTAAGATTGTGGTGTCCTCTCCATGAGGTGTTCAATGTTCATACATTGTTACTGTGGCTGTTGGTTGGACTATATCTATGACAGTTTATACCACAAAAATATAATATTTGTTGTTTTCTTATAGTTTCAGTTGATTTATAAAATAGCCAAGATGATAAATTAATAAAAGTGAAGTACGCGAAGTAAAATTAGTTATATCTATTCAGTTAGGTTCGTATGTTGCCTGTAAGTCGTCCATTCGCAATAATTAGTTTCGTTACTCGTGTAGCTACGATAGGCCTACTAATTTACGCGGATGTTTGTCGGTTGTACTGCTTCACTCACGCGGTTTCTGTGGTACTGTATAAAATAGATGTGTAGCATTAATGAGGAAGCCATCAATGGTCGACTGAAGGTAATGTGTACACTAGGTATCGAATCCTCTTTACTTCGCTGTGCAGTTCATACGTCTACTTGTCCCGTATTGTGAATATAGGCCATCGCCTGTGTTTATGTCGACAGCATGGTGAGAAATGGCGTTCGTTATACACGTAAAAAATACACTATGGGATTATATCTAACGATGTTGTAAAAAAAAACTAGTATATAATAAGATGTATACAGTAGGCCTACAACACAATGTATCAACCAATAATTAGTATTCTCTCGATACAGTGGATATACCGTATAAAGTATACCGCATAGTTATAGAGTGTATAACAGTGATATGAGTGTCTCTCTTGCGTTATGGAAAGCAGACAGCTATCCCAATATACACTACAGTAACATACACCCGTGTTTCACTTTTCACGTTCGTCAAGGTTGTCATGCACAGAGATGCTAGATGTGTCAAATGCAGGAGAAACCCCGAGAAAAATGCCACAAGACATGTCACTTTCAAATCCTTCTTTAATTTTGTTGTTTCTGATTGTCAACCCTATTGTTATTCCACTTACAAATTACTCTATGTCTCTCTTTCATCCGTTCAACTGAGTTAATAATTACGTGAGTTATTGGCAAATTATGGCCTTCTAAACAGAAAATCGTACCAGTTAACCGCATTCCTCTGTCGACACTGCGAATGTATATCGTAAAGACACGACGGCTCATAGTGGTTTATCATACATAAACACATATCCACATTCAGTCCAACTGTGACGTGACGCTATCCCATCAACCCTGCAAGCAACCCACTGACACTGACGCTAACCCGACACCCGTCCTCCAAATCACATTTCACTCAACATTACCCGACTCGACCGGACATCAAATCGCCATTTACCCATCACTTCACGGCTTTGGGTGGCCATGAAATCACGGGATTGACGTTAAGTAGAGGCGATGATACGTTTATCGGGGTGACGATGAGCCCTGGTATTATTAATTTGATAATATACGAATATACCTTACGTAACTAATATATAAATAGAGTTTTAGACCAATCGTAGAGGCGTGACGTGTTCTGATAATTCAATTATGCTAAAGCTTTATGGTTAATTTAAAGTAACGATCTAGATCGCTTCTAGACACGTAAATCCCACCATGCACCATTCAATCAAGCTTTATAGTTGATTTAAAATGACCGATTCTAGAGACGTGGTGTCTTATCATAATTCAATAATGCTAAATCTTACGTTAGATTTATCTTATTTTAACTTTATTAGTTTCCTAGAATTTCACCTCTGCGGCTATTCCCGTTACAATCAAGCAATAATCGTGGAGTATCGTAACTCTGTTAGTTTGATTTATCTTAATTTAACATTCCATAGTACTCGTGCGGGTTAGAGAAGTATATCGGCCTGTATAGGCTGACCAATGCTACTCTTTCTTTTCTTTTCTCTTAACTCCTTGATTGCCAAAGACGTATATATTGTTGAGGCAACACTATCAACAATATTAACACATCTGATTTGGCGACCGACCCCCTTTTGACATCGGCTCACTCAGTTACGCACCGATACATCAACTATGTGTAGTGTGTATATCAGACAGGGAAAGGTGGATTCGCTGCAGAAAAGTCAATAGACAGACAGCGGGGTGTTATTTGGTTGAGTGATTGGTTGAACTGCTTTATTTGCAGAATCTTGACCGGCGACAATCAATATTGATATCGAGTCACTGAGGTATTTCAATAGCTTTTTACAACATCTAAAACATTATTCTATGCAAAGCATAATTTCTGTATTATGATGTGGGGACTATCACGCGTTAGAGCCGCGACGACTATAGGTTGTCTACGTATAGATCTGTTGCTCTTTTGTCTCGACGTCGCACCAAATGTCATCACATGCACTAAGTCTTATCGCGCGATATTCCTGGCACAATTCGGCATTTATAGGACAAATCTATATGTAAACATTGGACAATACATGATGCGAGTAGTAGTGGATAGACATTAGAGTACAGAAAAACTACACGATTCCTAAGTACAGCATGGTGATATAGCGCATAATATAGCACGTACCCGTGGCAAGCTGTTGATCTAATGAAACTGTTCACCTAGCATTATCAAGGGGATGATGGAACTGATCTGAAGACATGCGACAATATTACACTGGCATGACTAACAAATTAGATATGAGAAGTACAGTAACTAGTAGGTCGCGTATTGCTGATACAATGTTATAATAGTAAGAATAGTACACAACCAAACTACACCTCGTCCCCAACATCGCATATAATTGTACAGTACTATGTGCAATTACTTAATATTATTTAGTCTTGCGTATCAATATTTTCACGCCATGATGGATACACAGAAAGAAAGTTTACGATTATAAATTCCTCTGGACATAACGTCTTCCTCTTGACTTTTGAACAACTACGTATTTGGAAAACACCTCGCAGAAAAATGACACCACACATAATATTAGGCTATCGAAGATGCACCGCTGATGCCAACTATGCGATATCTCAAACATCGGAAACAAACGTAGTATAGCACCATCTACAGTAACATTCTACATATATGCGAACAGCAAGGACGTTAAGGTATCAGGTACCTATCAAAACTACTTTCTAGGTTATTAGTCATGTATAAAGACTTAGTGCATATATTTAAAGGTCATGGAAGGATATTCGAGATTTATACAAAAAATTCCGAAAATAATCCAAGATGGCCGCCAAAATGGTCGCCAAAGGCCCAAAAAGTATACCTAGTGAGAAACAAGATATCTCCATGAGTATTCTATGTAGGAATATGAAACTTGCAGGTTTTGTACAGAATATATTACCGCAGAACTTCAGCGAATCAGATTTTTCATATACAAAATATTTTTTCTTCGACCGAGCATTTAGTGAATATTCATCATTTTCTATCATACTTGACATGATTATGCCTTTAATAAATTTCATATGAGATACAAATCTTACAAAGTGCTTCGCTGAAGTTCTAGAACTGGTATTGACGACTAATTCAGCCAAATATGAACATGATCCGATCACTATTGATGGAGTAATCCTGTTTCCCATTTTGCGAATTATGTAAAAATGTCATTGTGAGAAAATGGCGTTCAAACAATGTATTTATGCCAACATTTTGCAGACAACACACACTTTAACCAGCTTCAGTGTGATGATCTTTTACGAATAATACTATTTATCTTACTTATAATGATAGGATAATGTATCGGGTATGTGTACAAGAACATGTATGAATGCATGGCAAAGTCCCTAGCAACCCATAGCAACCACATTATAGGAATGTGAACAATTTGGGGTCTCTGGATTCTGGCTGTTAGAGGGTTAAATATATCCCCCATATGAAGATCATTTCTTTTTGACAATGTTCGCAGATAAATTCTACGACTATTCCCATACTTATTTGATAACCAACATTTTTGTCATTTCTTACGGTTCTGATAGGTATCTGATACCTTAATCTTTCACATTTATTCAGTTCAAGGACTTTCGGTACGCTTTCCGTTGTTAGTCTTCTAATTTTCGGCGGAGCCGCATCAACTGGAATTTTACCACTGGTGCTATTGCAGCTTATCTACTGACATAATTATGGTTGCTGTCATTGTGTCGCATCGTATACATATTGATGCTCCGGCATTGGCATGCCGCATCGGCTACATCTATCTTCATAAAACCGTGTCATAGTAGCCGACAGTCTCTCTTACTGGTTGCTGTAATTGATATAAACTGAGTCTACAGTCGCCGTTCCTTGTTGCTGTAATTGATACGAACTACGTAGCTGATGTCATTATGCGAACAAAATGGTTGAAATTGGTGAAAAATCATCACGGGAAAGAAAATAGGACAACGCCACGCATGTCGTCTATAATTACACGCCACAATCAATATATCGACTACACTTGCACTGCACTGACAGAGACGCACGTACATAGACATTACGGAACAAGAAAATTAACGAAGCTAGTTATGTCAAGACAGTCAGGACACGTGACTATATATCTTTGTTATAAACGACACGATTTGATGCACAATAAGATGTTTGTTGTGTTGCATACGTATTTATTGGCAAGGTGAACATATTTGTAGATTTTTGTTCGACAAAATAATGGTATGGAAAAAGCCTTAAAGTGCCGTATCGCAAATTTATTATTGTTACCATTATTACTAATACTAATCAATTAATCCAACTACCATCATGCCACGCCATAATAAATATATAATTTTGCCTACAGTCCAATACACTTGCATTCCCGAGCAGATCTGTATTCAGCGCGTAATGTTATTGGCCGTA
>WNLI01061108.1:0-17717 GCA_025802215.1 Wirenia argentea
CCCTTTACACAACCTGACATGTCCCTGTCCATCCTCACAAAAGTCGCGCCAGGCTTAAATAATGACCATTTCGCCCCTGACTGATTGTAGTTCCAAGTGGTGCTGATCAATGCGACTTGGTCAATGTTGGAAATTTGGTGTATCAACGGGCAACGGCGTAAATCGCGTGACTGAGTGTAGTCGTCAGTGGAGTCAGTTCACTCAGATAAATAAATTACTTTTAAAGTTTTAATTGTATTGTTTAATTTTTCAATAGCATTTCCACTCACCCAATATCAAATATCATTTTGATGATTTTTGTAACATCTGTCAGCAAATTAATAGCATGACACACTTGTACAATAATTTAAACCCAGGATATGACTTATAATGACTCAGACAAGTTCAATATCTAGTTCATATGCATAACTAGGCTAATGTTATTGACTTGTTTCATTATAAATTTTCAAAGAATTGCACATGTATTTATATATAGATCTATACAATTTCATACATACATGTATGTATTATTTCATACTGAACACTTAGGCTAGGCCTAAATATAAAGTGTTAGATTCATATACTGTCAATTATATATTATCATACACATGTGTATGCAAACATTGATATTTCTTATCTAATATTTGGGGAAATGACAATTATTTTAGTTATTTGATCAATGTTGTTTATTGTAAACTTTTCATATTATTTGGCGATACCTGGTGCGAAATTCTGCGAATTGCGCAAGTATTGCACAACTACACCTAAACCCACATTATATTGAATCATCTACATTCCAAATTGTATGTGTCATGTGTTGTTAAATTAAATTAAATATAATTGTTATGGTATACATTTTACTTTAAGGACAACCTTTTATAAGGTATTGCCATTAACTCATTATATATTACTAGTGCAAGGTAGTGAAGGTACTATCCTAGTATCCTAGCAGGTAGTAAATTTCATTAAAGCTGACATGTGAATACAAAACGCCCAAATGCGTAATAAAAAAATTATCACGTTTACTCATGTGTCTCAAGTTCACTCATCCCACCCAAAGTCTAACTGAAGTCTGACTTTTATGCTATTTATTGTATCGACCTGTCACATATATGTATGGACACGTTCAGGTTTCGTTCTGAACTTCGACGAGCAGTCGAGCACTATTCAGAAATTTTCAGAGTTGTGGCCAATTTGACTGCGACTGATCATTTAGTCGAAGAGGTAGACATTGCAGATATATGTGAATGCACAAATAAACTGTTTCATCAGTCATTTGCATGTCTCGTGTATCGTGTATCACTGGCGCTCTGTGATTGCCATTTGCGGACGTCAACAGCCTACACTATAATGATCGATGGTCACAATAATCCATCACCATGTAATGGGAGACGGTCACCCATTAATCCTCCGTCACAACACTCATATTTCTGTGTCGGTCACTGACTTACCAGATAATCGTGTACACATAACATACCACTTGGTCCAGATGCGTTTGTAGCTTTCAGTATGCACGCTACCCCACTGTAGTGACAGAATGTGTGATCAGCAATCCTGTGTAATGGGAAATACATCGCCCGATGGCCGATGGCCAATATAGCCCATTTATCGTCCTCTTCAGAACTCATATTTCAGGCAATCTGTGTCGGTCACTGACTTACCGGGTAATTGTGCATGAGACATAACACTTGGCACGGTTGTAGCTTTACATAGTACGTACCGGTATGCACACCACCCCCCACCCGGGCCACCCCGCTGCGGTGACAGAATGTGTGACAAGCATCCATCCTCATGTAATGGGGAACTTATCGCCCGGTATAGCGCATTAATCATCTGCTACAAGTTCCTACAACACTCATATTTCGGCTAATCTCTTACCCGGTAATCGTGTACACACAACATAACACTTGGCACGGGCCGCGGATGCGGATGTAGCTTTACTTTCAGTAAGCACCCAACGCTCTGGGCCGCTCCCTGAATGCAGTGAGAGAATGTGACAATCATCAATCCCCGTGTCATGGGAAACCCATCCCCCGATATAAGCCATTAATCCTCCGTCACAAGACTCACAACACTCGTATTTCATCCAACCTATGTGTTGGTCACTGACTTACCTGGTACACATAACACTTACGTAGTACGTACCGCGGTACCGGTATGTACTGCTGCTGAGACAGAATCTGACAACCATCAATCCCAGTGTAATGACAAACCCATCGCCTTATATTAGTTATATAGCCCATTATTCATCCGCCACGACTCGTATAAATTTCTACCCACCTCCGTGGCGGGGATCGCCTCTCGTGAATCGGTCACCAATTTTCACGGTAATTGAGTAAACTGTACAATATCATAACAATTGGCTCGAGCAACAATTGGTGCAGTGATAGCTTCGCATACCGGTTTGTTTCCATACACACCAATGACCGATTGCGACATCCATCAATCCCTCGTGTAATGGGACTCTCTCAACCGATATAGCCCATTAATCCTCCTCCGTTATTTTTTCTGGAAGCCTCTACGCTGCTACAACATTTTTTGGTGTAACAGTATGTCACCCACTCCACCCTCCGGCCTCCACTGTAATAACGTAGTTTCTCACAGTCATTCATCCAGGGCAACCGTACAGCGTACAAATATAGTCCGTCACACCAGCCTCTGCGGTTCTCTATCACCTACCTATCTTCCATATATATGTACTAGGAAAAAAAAGAAACGCATTTTGTTATCAAGATACGTGGTCGTTTTACTGAGACAGTAACCACCGGTGATTGGTCGAAGAGTGGGAGGCCATCGATTTGGGAATTCTACAGACGCTGGTGTGAACAATGCGCCGGCGCATTTGGAGCTGTATCCACAGCAGACACAGACATACGGTACGTGTTACTAAAAGAAGAAGGACACCCAGAAGACGACATAATGAAAAAAATTCATGACATTTATTTGATACTAAAAAAAATATTCTACCACTAATGCAAAATGCGTTTCTTTTTTTGCCTAGTATACATAACATACATATTGGTGTATCAATTGGCAGTTTGGCACGGTCAGTCGGTCACAGCTTTGCGTTTTTCTGATTTATTACAATATACGGAATAGTGAATACGGATATTGCGATGTGGGGGGCGTATCATGAAAATGTGTAAATAATCGGTTATCGCCGAAACAAACTCTGCTTGTGTACTGTCTTATAATGGTATACTGTGAGTTTGTCATGTTTCTGGCGATACATGAATGTGCCTTGTACAGTATCAGTGTACTGCGTGGACTGGGATACATTTTACGATGGTTGAGGATTGAGGAAGCAAACTACACCCTCGGGAAAATTTGTCTTTGGCTTTGGCTAATAAAGCCCATTAATTTACAATGCTTACAGGGTTGGCTAATGGCTAATTGGCTGTCTAGACTGAGATATATTTTATGATGCTTGAAGCAACCAATACTCTTGAGAAAATGTTCCTTCCGATGCCTAATAAGGCCCATTAATTTATGATGCCTACAGCTAACTCGCTGCGTTGGCAAATGGCTATGAGCCTGTGATATGTTGGTCTGTTGGCATTTCAGAGAAATCTCGCATTTATGTCCTGCTAGTGCTATTAATGTCATATTGTATGGGTTTTGGCATTTCACGTTGTATATATAGACATGTGGATTGTACAGTACAGCGTTTCATCTGACAACTACTGCCTTAACAGCATTAACCCGACACTGCATCCTAATGACTATAAGGCTATAGCGGAGGAAAGGAAATTCAAGGAATGCCTTCTTTGGTGAGGTTATCAGCCCGCCAACGAGTTTTCCTTCTTGGTCATCAGCACCAATCCAATCATCTAATGTACAAGTACTCTTTCTACCATCATCCCCTGATCAAGAAGGACAACTCTAAGTTCCCAATGTTGATGGCCGCTTAAGTGTCCTTGACACTTGATTTGTTGCGCTAGCGTCGTGGTGCGTGTAGCGTCTCGAGCAAGCGACGTCCACAAAACTATGTCGGGGGTAGCCGCCAGTGCGTCAGCGAAGGGTAAATGGGTGTCTTCGGCAATCTGATTGGCCCATCGCTCAGTGGTGGTCTTCAACCGGGCGGCGCCAACATGTGGGTGGAGAAGACATTAGTATATCAGCAGCTAAGGGCTCAACAGGGCTCTTTAGTTCAGGTTACAGGGAGGTTACAGTAGCCTGTAACCCCTGGAACCTGTAAATAGGTTACAGGAAACAAAAAGACACAACCTGACAGCCGACATTGGACAACAAATTGTACCTCTAAAGGCTCTAATGCGATAATTATCAACATTACTGATGATATAGTTTCAATATATGGGAAAAAATTATGAATCATATACACATAATCAATGTTTGCCAGAGGAATATGTAAACTTATCTTTTAGTTATGAGGTCTGTAACCTATTTTTGATTATAGGTTACACCACCTCATTTTTGTGGAACCTGTAACAGGTTACAGGCCATTTTTCTTATGTTGAGCCCTGGTTCATACAACTGTTAAGCGATACCAATATATCGACATTATGTATATCTGCGGCAGTACTGGCGGCTGGACTGACAATGTATCGTGAATTTTTCGCAGTTTGGTCGTCAACCTCACGCGATCTCGGTGGTCTTGCATACACTACTGATGACATAGGATCAGTACTGATGATTGTATCCATACCTGCATCAGTTGCGTCTATTCTTTTCATCCCACTCATGGAAAAATTATTTGGTGCGATACGAGGCGGGATACTGGGATTAATGGTGTTGTCAATACTTGTATCTGTCCTTCCTTTAGGACGGTTTATACAACCCTCCATGATTCAGTTCGTCGTGTTGAATGTGGTGTATTTTACATGGTTGGTTGTATCAGGGATGAGTGTGTCAATGTCGTTGATGCTACTTAGTAACTGCGTACCGACAAGTCAAGTGGGTTTGATTCATGGTCTTGCTCGAATGGTTAATACTTTTAGCATTATGATATTGTCGTTGATAGGAGGCGTTATTTTTTCGGAGAGTATTACGTCGGATATTGGCAGTCCAGTCAGTTTGGCGTTTGTGTTTACCGGAGGCTTGTTTTGGATAGGTGCTCTAGCTTTGGTCACGATTCCGCGTTCTCTGGATCACATGCAAGAATAATCATGATACTAAATACTCTGTGTTTGTGGGTTGTATGGTGGAATGTAGAGAGTGTCATGCCTCTTTGTGTAGCCTAGGCCTGCACAAATTACCGTTTTCAGGTTTCGTTGATTTTGTGAAATTTCCTTTGATAGTATTCACATAGTAACCTATGGGAAATCCCAGTCTATGATTCTGAGTTTGATGTCGTTGACTTCCTAACATGACTTGTATAGGCCTACTATGTACGTGTTATATGTAGTACGAGTAGTTTTCACGTCGACTTGGGCCATTTAGAGTAGGCTAGTTCAGCCAAATATAAACAGTCACTTTGAATGCACTCCTGCACTTATAAAACGTTGGTGCGTAATACAAAATATGCCATATATATAAGTTGTATCAGTAACATATGTCTAGAAATCTAGTACAGTAATAGACTTATTTGTCCATGCTAGTTGGTTGCTATATATTGACATGCAAACTATAATATAAAGATTCAGTCCCATTAAAATGACATGATAGTTATAATTATTTTGTTCTCATAAATTTTAATCATCAGCCTTTGCATAAAAAATGATCTGATTTCAATTACTATTTTATTTGATTTTGTTGTTATAATAATAGACTATTCCTCCAGTCTAATTTTCCCTTAGTATATTTATAGTTGTTTAGTAATTTACCTTTTGTAGGGGTGAGCATTTACAAGTTTATACTGTATTTTGTATTTACGGATAATCTCAAATGCATGTAAATACAGTATTTTATGATAAACATATGATGTTATCAGAAATATGTGCTCATATAAACTAGCTAAAATGTTGTAATTTCATCAAAATCACAGCCGGAATTATATATAATGGGTGAATACTTTATGTAAAGTAAAAAATGTGCTAACATTAAAAAAAATTATGTTGTACAGACAAAATTTTAAAAATATACATCTGGCTTATGAGAAGCAGTGTAAGGTTATATTTGTATTTATTTATGTAATGTTGATTCAATTTTTCAGCTAAATGGTTAAAATTTCCTACTTTCATATAAATCCAAATTGTAGTAAGATCATTTAGATCTTAACTTTGCACTTTCCAAAAAGAACTCTTAGCTATACATGTAATAGCCAATATGCATTAGTGATTTTGAGAGTCATAAATCATAATAGAAGATAATTATGACGTAGCATTTCTTTCAAGTAGCTAGTATATTATATAAATGTGTGTACAGTATATACACTTAAATTTACACTCAAGATGCTGTAATAATAATTATTGTATAATGCAAATATTCATTTACACTTTAGAATATATTCTGTACTATAAAAGGACCATCACTGTCATATTTGTGTATAATGTTACAGTATATTTCAAAATGGTATTCTTATAGTACTGTACCGTTTTTTAATTTTATTTCGTTGTAAATGGGGTAACATTGATATTATTCTTTGTTTGTGATAATTATTATACATACGATGGTCGTTCATTCCATGGTTGTAGCTCCATTGTATTTCGCCTTATATACCATTGTTACACATTTTCACTGTTATCTTTCTGAAGTGCTAACATTATTTTGTGTTTGTTGTACTGTATAGTAGGCTACAGTATAGTGTTATCATGTATTTTATTATTTTACAATGTTATGGCTAATATTGGTTGTCTCTTAATTGTTATATAATATTCTTGTGCTCTTTTAATGTATTGCGTACTGTATACATTTATTTTTAATCTGTAAATCTTGTTATAACATTATTTCTTATATATATTATTGTATATTATTCCAAATGTATGTACTATCTGATTCATTAGATGGTCCCGCGTACTTTATGTGCAACTTTAAATTAACTTATCGCACTTTGTAGCATAATGGTCTTGCCCCACGAGAGCGTAAATTTACTCTACAGAAAATCGTGGGACAAACCGTTCCATTCCCGACTGTACAGACCTAGAATGAGCATAAACAAGGATTTAATATTTACATGCACATACTTATCCCAGAGTTTTATGATATGGTTGTAGACAATAAAAATAAATGTGTGCATTTATATACCGCACTTTCAGAATCTGTCCATGGACTCGTATTTCTGGTATTGTTTCATTTCATACCATGCAGATAATTTTGCTAGAAATAACTGTTAGTCAAACGCGTGGGAGGTAAATCAATCAAGGCAGCCAATCAATTAGTCTGCCTGTCGGTCTGTCTGGTTGTTTAATTGTTTTGCACTTTCAAGCATTATACTAATACATACATAGTTCAATATGTGGCATATGATCAATACTTGTCAATTTCTCATTATGCAATCTGTTGCCTTGATGAAAAAAATCTTATGATCAGTAGCCTATTATATTATACTGCCAAATATATATTGTGATCTATGTAAAAACAATCACATTTCTCATAATAGGAAGTGGGATGTAAATGATTTATATGTTATGTACGCAAGTTAATTACAAATTCGTCTATTGATGCATATTACCTAATGCCAAAAACAATAACTTTATTGACTAATTTATGATGATAAGTATGTCTGCGGCCCACGAGCGTACGAACGAAATGAAATCATTGATTGCAATTTGCAACCGGTTGTGCATGAAAAATGTTAGTATTGTAGATTCATTTTTTGCCCTTTACATATACTAATGAATAGAGTACTTTCCAATTAAGTTTCTACTATTATGTAGAAAAGGATGGATTAAAAAAACAATGATTGCAACTGTTGGCAGTATATATAACTGCAACATTGATCGTATCATTTTGTCTCATCAATGCAATATATTTAGTATTTACCCATAGTAATATTACAAGAGGATATACGTATCAATAATTATATATCAGTATTGTCAAGTGATGCTGTTTTTACAATAGGTAAATAAGCATAATGATTAATGAGCATTATAAATATATACATAACACTGTATTTTTCCGAATTGCTCCGATGTTATTTCTCTTACTTGAAAAAAAATCACCAACTACACAGATAATTATTTTGTATTGTACAAGTCTCTAAAACTACTGTATGTACACAGTTAATTATTTTCTAGCGTACAAGTCTTTGTTATCTCCCTTTCTTCGACAAGTCACTGATAAAGGGCCACAAGACTCACAACAAATATGTTTCAACCAAATTAGTTTGTTTAGAAAATTATTTTGTATTGTACAAGTCTGTATAACCTCCCTTTTTTGAACAAATCACTGATAAAAGGGGCATAACGATTATGTATAAATCAAACTGGTTTGTTGACTGCAAGCCTATGTAATCTCCCTTTCTTGAAACAATCACTGATAAAGGGCCATAACGAGTATGTATAAATCAAACTGATTTGTTGACTACAAGCCTTTGTGATCTCCCTTTCTTGAACAAATCGCTGTTAAAGGGCCGTAAAAACTAAAAAAAAAATATTCACATAGAAAAAAATAAAAAATGCACGGAAACTCCTAGCTGATGACCGGCATTTTTTAATTTTTTTTTACTATGTGAATATTTTTTATGTTATCACGAACCAATATGACACATGTTTTACTTTTCGTAATAACTATGTACACAGCTAATTATTCTGTATTGTACAAGTCTTTGTAACCTCCCTTTCTTGAACAAATCACTGATAAACGGCCATACCAATTATGTATAAATCAAACTGGTTTGTTGACTGCAAGCCTTTGTAGTCTCCCTTTCTTGAACAATTTAACAAATCACTGGTAAAGGGCCATAATGTTCCATTTTCTTTCTTGAATTATCGATAAAGGGGCCATAACAACTGTACAGAGTAGAGGAGAGTTTGCTATTTGAATCTAATTTGAAATGAATTTTACTCTAAGTTTAAATTTTGAATTCAAATATATACACCAGCGATATATCTTCCACAAATCATTATGATGTTGAATTTGTTGATGCCTCAAATATGATGATTGTATATAATTTGTGTATAATAAGTTTTGTTGGGTCACTTCGTATCTAATTCAAGTGTGAGTTCTAATTTACAATTCAAAATTATTACACCAGCCCACAGTAGGCCTAATTGTCTAGCTCACCTCACCTTCGTAATTTATAATATTATTGCTTCTACAATTATTATTGCCGTATTTTGTATTTAAATGTGGTAGCTATTATGATTTTGTTTTTATTGTTACAGTATCTGCAACAGTTTGTTTTAGTGATAGTAGTAGGACTATTAGTAAATAGCTAGTGATATATTATAATTAAGCCTATATGTTGGAATTTTGAAATAACTACCCTTCTTGTTTCGCAGTTTGGGATACATGTAACGATTTTTACATACATTTTCCAATTCCTGTAGGCTAGGCCTACAGTATATTTTGTTAGCACAGTATTGTACTAAATTATATTGTAAATGTTAATAGCTCAATATATTTTTATTAGATTTTACGATGTTATGTTATACTATGCAAAATTAAATTATCGATTTATAAATACGTTATTGATAAGCTATTCCGATTTTGTGTTGAGTATCTAACAATTATATTATATTGTTTTACAAATGTACCAATATCGCTTTGTATATTAATAAAATGTTTCTGTTGTTATAAAACTAAATTGCTATTGAAATGTTTATTTTTGTATGTGATTTTGTGTGTTTGTAACATCGATATTTATCCTTGTATATATAGATCTCGATGGTTTTTGTAATGAGAGCAAGCGTCCATGGGGGATAATAGGTATATTGATGCGAATTGTGCGCTGTGCGCAAAACTATCTCCCTTTGTCAGATGCCATGGATTTATATTTATTCTGTCCCTTTATCGGGACCTTCATTGTAATCATACGTTTGTTAGCAGTCAATAGTCGGCTTATCCGTAGGTCAAGCAGTCAGCCAGCCAGTCAGTCAGTCGGTCAATCAGTCAGTCACATGCTTGATCACTCACTCAGACACTCGGATGGTCAGTTGATTGATAAGACAATTAGTTAACCAATCATTCAGTGAGTCAGTCACTAATTCAGTCGACTACAGTGGTGGATGTACTGTATGAGTCAGTTAGATGACTGCTCAATCATTTGACTGGTCAGTCAGTCAGTCAGTCAGTTGGTTGACTCGTCGCCAGTTAGTCAGTTGATTGGACTGTCCGTTAATCTGTCGGTCCAATAATCGATCAGCCAATGTCAATCAGTCAGTAATTCAGTCAACCATGCTGTCATTTGGTCTAAATCCCTTACGCATAACCATTGATAGATCAAAAAAACTCGTAGTTTAGAGTAGACAACGATAAATATTTACATTATATTTGATAACGAACGATCTGAGGTAATAGTAGGCGTGACATAACATCTGATAATTTCTATACATTTAAAACACATATAGAGCTAACAACTAGACTACTTTATACAGTCTATAGTGTACACTGGTTTAGTTTTAGTTTTTAGTAACTAGGCTACCCGTGACATTTTACACCTGTCTTAATTGTACCTATTTGTTTTTTGTTTTTAGGTTTTTTTTTTTCATTTTTAAAAAGTTACGGGAAATAGACCATAATATAAAGGCCTAGTGTCATAAATTCATAATGTTATATAACTTGCATCTATATAATATATAGACTAGCAATTATTTTATAAGTGTGAATGGATTTTTATAACATTCGGTTACATGTATGCATGTCACAGACTAATAATTAAATTTGATTTATACACCCCACATATAACTGTATATACACACAAAACTCTAACAACTATATAAAACAATACAAGAAATGTATATAAATAAATTACACTAAATTTCTACAAATCTATAAAGTTATTTACATATTTACAATTTACAATTGTTATGATATATATAAAACACATAATGCACTACTAAATGCTTTTCTCTAGCAATAACATAATTAACATGGGTAGAATGTCAGATTTGATATTTTCTAGTCCTATACTCACAAAAACTTAATATTTTCACTTTTTTTCAGGTTGAATAATGCACGTTCAAATCTAACTTAAATTGTCAAAAAATGTAATCCTTAATACGCAAATATACAGATATGCAAATGAGTACACATGTATGCAAATATTCTACACATATATGCAAATTAGAACACCCGTTTGTTTCTTCGTGGAATTTTCTTTTTTTCTATTCCCTTTTGATTGTTTTGTACATTTCTTGCGCACAACTTCCTTATCATGCTAACTTGTCCACGAATCACTTCCAAATTCCAATTGTCCAATAGCTTAGGTGACTATTCACTTGGAAATAAAATGAAAATCGAGCATTTCCGTATTTTTATTCCACAACATAAATTATGAGGTAGCCTGTAACTAGAATGTAAATTCATATATCCCTCATCGTTTGTTTTGTCTTTATAGGGACCTACATCAGAGTTTTTATCAACAGGTCCAACATTGGCTAACACGTCGCTAACTTAGCCAACATTACTGAAGTCATGGTCTCTTCTCAGATCGAACAAAAATGCTATAGTATGTTTAGTCTCAGTCAATGAAACATTCGCACTATTAGATACACATATAAATGTGTATTGGGCCTAATAACAATATATAATATAAAACTAATAACATCTATTTACACACATGAACATCTTCTGTCCTCGAACACGTTTTACACTTAACAAAACAACACCAATGAAATTTACAGAAACACCGTTCCTGAACCGTCCTTTTGAATGAATTATATCCCCTCCCACAACACAATAATTCACATCCGTCCATTCCCGGACTCGTTCGATTACATTCTCTCCCAGTGGTCCCCATTGACCCAGTTTCTACATTCTGTTCGCAATAGTCTGGCGACGTTTGTAAATAAATTAGGTCCTCTTTTGTTGGTTTGTTATATCGACGATCTACCGGCTTTAATCGGGTACCGCGTCTGTTGAATTTAACCCGTGTGGATGAATCGTATTTGTCTTTTATTCGGAGTCCCACATCTCGAAAACCAGGTAGATTTTTCCAACAAGTCCGTAAGCTGCATGATCCGGAAACGCCGTGACATTTACATTTCACCATTGCGTATTGGTAGATAGCCTGAAAAGAAAAAAACGTAAAATTAATTGGGAGCCAGTGAATATCCTATTTTTTGCAATTTACATTAACTTGTGGTAGATATAATATCCTGAACTGAAAAAACAAAACCCGGTCGTAAGATGCAGCTAGGATCGAGAAACGTTGTGAACCTG
Organism: Wirenia argentea; assembly: GCA_025802215.1. Lineage (NCBI taxonomy): Eukaryota > Metazoa > Mollusca > Solenogastres > Pholidoskepia > Gymnomeniidae > Wirenia > Wirenia argentea. Next base: position 12,202 of record WNLI01061108.1, read on the forward strand.
CTCAATGCCCATGGCTACAGCCATGGCTACAGCCTGAAAAAAACATTGGTGGAGAGAAATATAAACCAGAAAAAGAACGAGATATCGGGCACTGAATTCACGCCACACCTTTTCAACAAGTCGAACATACTGGCCTCACTCCATAGTGTGCTTGAGGTAGACTGGTGTCAAGCGGTTTACGTTGATTTCCCATATGCCTGCAGGACGAGTAAATATTTAGTTCCAATTTTATAAATGCAAATTTATACATGGTAAATCCAAAGCAAACAACAGAAATCTCGAAATAACTATACACTCGTCTTGTCTTCACATATAGTTTTATATATGAATGAGATGAAACTATTATATGGAAATGAAAAAGACAACGATATGAATCGAGAATACAGTAACATATTATGTTTGCCAAAAGTGCGCTGTACATAAATATACCAGAAAGCACCATACCACAGCCACGTTTCCCGTTCCAACTGTTACTTTGGCATTTGAGGTACATTAACATGATTAAAGATCACCAACCGGAATCATGCTTCTTGTGTAGACAAACATGATATGAGGGATGCGTATTGCATTCTTTGGAGTGTTTTTTTCTTCTTTTCTATTAATTAGTAGGTGGTTGTGTATCGCAGGCTATCTTTTTCGATTGGGTCAATATTATGGTGGGTTGGTAGACTAGTATAATAATTATTAGTTAGTAATGTGGATCAGCATTATGATTTATGCAATAGAACCATTGTCTACTAATGCTATCATTATAAATAGGTATCAAAAGATCTAAGCTACAATTTCAGGGGACTTGGATAGGGTGAATGACATACAGTTAAAACTACAATTTTAAGAAAAATTTGTAAATTGACAATCGTCCAAAAACCACAAATCACAATGATATAAATTTCGAGTAGATTTATAGCTGTAAATCATTGTGAATCACTATCATTAGGCTATGTCAGGTGAACACTGACCACCTGCCTTAAGAATGAGTTTTGTACGTAGATAGAAAAAATAATTGAAAATAATAATTAATCTACGAGTAGTGGGCTACAATCCTCAAGTCACCCCTGAACAGTTTCTTGGTTATATTATGCATTTCATACTTTATATAGGTGTGTGTGTGCTACTGTACGAGTATATGGCTGGTAAAGTAGACAATAAGGTTTCAAACATGAAACGAAATTATGAGCATCATCATTGTCGGCAAAGAAAGAATCCTTATAAGTAGACCATTAGTTTGGGATAAGATGCTACACAAAAAGATGCATAGTTATACTGCAGTAGCAGGGATACTAAATATTAAGGCCAGGCGACACAAATGAACGATGGATTTTTAGACTAATGCATCCATAAAATCCAGACCGTCTAAACACCCAAAAAGAAACCATACAAATTACCGTTATTACTATCGGTCATTAGACGCGTACACCGCGATTATGTCCCTTGGTGGCGACGCACACCGCGATTATGTCCCCTGGTGGCGACGTGCAAACCACGTGTTATTTATTCGGTGTAATGAAGGACATGACAAACCACAAAACGTGAAAGCTAATTGACGGTAATCTAGGAAGATTTCTATGGATTTCTAGTCATTCCGAGTCGTCCAAGTGAAGGTAATGTGCCCGTATGTCGTGCGCTACATAGCCTGAGGCCAGACCACCAAATATGGCGATTTGTAAAGACTGTTTTCGCGTGCTGTGGTCAAAACCATTGAAACCATCTAAACCTGCCTCGGGGTAAACCACACACAATATGCTGTGAAAACAGCCGACTAAGATTGTGTCGTGGATCATGGATGGCTAAATACAGTAGTCCTACACGCGTTCTCTAAGGATCTTTGTCATTTCTCTTGAAAATAGGTATGGAATTATTTTCAGAAAATGTTTGCGGTGGTCGTAAAGACAGGTGTGATGGCCAAAGGGAAGAATGTTCAAGAGCGCCGATGATACGATTATGTATAGACAGATTATTATGTAAGCTCGACATTAGAACGGATTTAGAAGAATGTTGACTTCTAAGTCTACAGTAAATATGTACAGTCCTTGTTAAATTGGTACGATTTAAAACAGATAAGGACCATTTCGGTGCTTCCAACATAAGATTTAAAGATTGTCATCGTTCTTCAACGCTATAGCTTTTGCCTTGGCTCCAGGCAGTTGCTAAAAGCCAACATAGTGTGTATATATGCTGAACCACGAGCCACAAGCCTAATCAACATATATTGGAGCATACCGGTATATTAAACAATTTACTTTAAAACTATCCTAATTATAGAATAAATGAGGATGCCCACATAGCTATGTAGTATTTACAGCCATCTATCTTACGAAGTATATCATTAATTAATGCCAACATCGCAGACAAAATTGATAAGCAGCAATTATGTGCCTAATGAAGTGTAAATGTCCACATATGTATATGGTTGAGTTTCTTAACTAATTGGTTTGTATAGGCTACTATATACACGGATATATATACAGCAGCTATACGACTATGTTGTATTTAGAGTTCCTTGATGTAAGGAACTCTAGTTGTATTGACCTTCTAAAGAAGAAAGACCCAATAACACAACAACGTAATACCGAATAAAATAGATAACTTTGGAACGAAGTATATGTGAGCACCTGTGACAACTAGCGTTTGTGGCCAGTAACGCTTTTTTCGCGTTGTTATAAACATAATTGGAAATATCTGACAATTTTATAAGTATTTTAACCATGTTCAGTCTTTATTGGATCCAAAGAAACACACCTTTGTATATATGTAAACAACCGCCAATACATCCGATAACTAATTTGTAAAATAATTTATTTGTGTATACACCTCGAGCGATAACCCATAAGTAACCAGGAATCCACCATACATGAATTATGACATAACATATTAGTTGTAGCAGTGGGTATTCCGACAATTCCAAGCGTTTACCTGTAACCACTTGCTCAGGTGAGAACACATTTACCTGTGTGTGAACTATCCAGGTGAGAACTATCGAACACTGGTACAAACAGTTATGAATACACCTATTTTGTGACTTATATCATACCGGTAATTACTTTTAAACTACGTCAGGTTGTTGTGAGTAATTGTTACACAATTCTTCACATACTATACCTTTGCTAGAATACTTGCTGAAAAGAATGCGTACTCGATACAATACGAACGGTGTTTCAGAAATCTGCATATATTATACAGTGATTGATTTGCATAGTTCTTCCTTTTGGTGACCATTTCAGACTGATTTTCAGACTGACCTTTCTTAAATATAGCACACTCATTTGCATGACATTCTCCGCGTGTCGAGAACATCGATTTGCTATAGAATCTATGTTCTTAACCATCGATGTTGTGTAATTTAACATGATCTTTTTACGATTTCAAATCATAATTGCCAACCTAGTGACATTTAATTTGCATAATACTATGCTTCGGGCTATAATTTGAATGTAGCCAACATAACCATGATCATTCTTGTTTCAATACGTATCTATAATGTTATTCGTATATACAAATTATCCTTGTCATTATGTCCTTTCACGACCAAGTCATCACCTAATGTCACGTAACCACATAATTTACACAACTGTGCCAAATACCTAACAAACTACATAATTTGAACTTCTTAACGTCTAGATTAGAAGATACATAATTGACACAGAACATACTGTACATTTGCGCTAGAATCGGACAATATCACGCACTTGTTCATTGCGTTACTGTGCGAATTGTGTGATATATACAGTAAAATAAAAGAACGCGAAAAACGGAACGTGTGGCACTTCTACGACGTACGTTTGGACCTTATCCGTCAAACGCCAGTGTGTACTTTGTGCTACGTGGTTGTGCGGTTGTAGGAGATGGAAATAACTTTCTCAGTCATACTCCACGACAAGTACCATCAAACAACCCCCAGCTACTGTTATGATCTGTCAACAACGCCTCCCGCTGGTTCGGACATGTTCAATGTATGCCTGACTCTGAACCACTTATACTATACAAATTTATTCCAGCTAACATTGGCTGGAAACGTCCTGTGCGTCGCTCGAGAACCCGTTGGGACGAATGTGTCTACCAATAACCTGGATAAATCAATCTCCCTCCTGCTGAAGCAGCCACTTTCTCTAAAGTGTTCTGCCTGAGAATCAACTGTGCACCGAGTGTCCTCTACGCTGGCGAACCGACCGGAGCTCTAAGTCAAGTTAGGTAACGTGTACGACATTCCACGAAAGGAGAATGTGCACAACTTCTACAGCTGACTCAACACTTGTAAGTGATCACTTCGAAGAACACATGCACATGTACATCGATTTTTATAGCCTAGTTGTACGAATAGTACACGTTACCATTCGGCATAACTACTGCCCCTCATTTATCTACTAATAATTTACCAATTGCTATTTTCTAATTTGAATGTTGGAAACCTGTTTAGAAGTGTGTATTGAATTCGTGTTTAATTTTCCATAATAGAGGGAAAGATTTCATAGGAATATTTCCATTTGAATAAAGTCAAATAAAATTAAAATATCTAACCTGACGTCCAGCCTCGTTGTTGTGTAAGTTCATGATCATACGAGCAAGTTTTCCTGAATGTCGAGGATGATTTTTCTCTCTTTCTCTGACATCTACGAAACCTTTAGCAAATCTGTAGATAATGGGAATTAAATGTAGTAACAGTTACAAATGAAAAAAATCAATTACAAAGATGTGGAAGATCAGAAGATGACTGATGTAAAGTTGCGCACATCTTGATTAAACTACTGTCTGTACGTACTATAAGAACGTGAACCCATAATGTGTAATCATAATATGCCATTCTTCATAGAGATATGTCTTGAACAATTTGGATTTGGTGTAATGTAGGCGACCGTGGCGACGTTGGTGATGGTCCCGTCCCTGGGTGAAAAGTGTGTACCCTTGTCAGAAAAGATCAGTTAACCGACACCATGCCAAGCGAAAATCTCATACTCTACGCATGGTATATGAAGAGTTATGTTAAACACATATAGTACGTGTACTGTATAGACAAACTGCCAACGTTGGCCTCGATCACCAGTTCATTTTGGAGCCAGACATAGATGACCTGAAAGCTCTTGTTCCATTCATAGAATCAAAACGTTTTACAATTATTATGTTAAGATAAGCCTCAATATGTACCTACATCGTATTGAATGAATAAATGATTGGGCTTAAAGTATGTTTAAGGTCCAGGACCTGCTAAAAGACGTTCCATCAAAGTTGTAGTAGATTAAAACAGTGTAAGTATTGTGAATCATGGATGAAACGTGGCGACCTCGATATAGTAAGTCCAGTATCATAATATTTACAAAGTTTATTATGATTATTTAAAAAAATTTAAAAAAATCATTGTGCTTATTATTCGCTCACCTGTAACCATAATTAACGTTGTCTCCGCAGCCTCCCCAGATCCAATCCCGTCCCAACTGTTTTGGTCGTCTTGCTGTACTACATCCACAGTTGTTTAGTTCGTTATTCCGACACGCTCGGCTAATCGCGTACACCACTCCTGCTGC
>WNLI01061109.1:0-11139 GCA_025802215.1 Wirenia argentea
TGTATATAACATATTTATTCGTCCTATAGTTTTCTGGCTATCGAGCAATTTGTAGTGGGGCAGTTTTTCTGGGACACCCTGTATTATGTATGCCTCACTCTTATGTATCTATTACTGTGAATATATACATCACTGTAAATGACCTCAGATATATAGTAGCACGTCCTAGATTCAGTCAGAATTGTTTACTCTGTTCATAGGTCGCTTACGTTCATACTATTATGTATGCGTCACTCTTATGTATCTATTACTATGAATATATATACGTACAGTCGTACATCACTGTAAATGACCTCAAATATATGGTAGAATGTGCTAGATTCAGTCAGTCTTGTTTACTACGTTCAATGGGTCGCTTACGTACATACTATTATGTATGTGTCACCCTTATATATCTATTACTGTGAATATATATACATCACTGTAAATGATGTCAAATATACGGTACGGTAAAAACATTCAGTCAGAATTGTTTACTCCGTTCCAATGGGTCGGTTACGTACATAAGCGTGTGTATGCGTCACTCTTATGTATCTGTTACTGTGAATATATACATCACCGTCAATGATCTCAAATATACGGTAGAAAGTCCTACATTCAGTCAGACTTCTTTACTCCCTTCATAGGTCGGTTACGTACATACATGTATGTGTCACTCTTATGTATCTGTTACTGTGAATATATACATCAATGTAAATGATTTCACATACGGTAGAAAGTCCCAGAATTCACATACAGTCAGAATTGTTTACTCCGTTCAATGGGTCGGTTACGTACATACGTGTGACGTCGTGTATGTCACCTTTATCTGTTACTATGAATATACAGGACTGTGAATTATCTTAAATTTATCGCAGTGCGATGACCCTATATTCTTGTTTACTCCTTTTCTTGATTGGTCAGTTACATACGTATGCATCACTTATCTATTACTGTGAATATACAGGACAGGACTGTAAATGATCTCAAGAGTCAAATATAGAATTTCCTGTTGACTGTCAGTACGTGTAACGTTATGTAATTTGTTTATGGTTGGGTTTCTACTGCATGGATGGCGGGGGTGGTGGGTATGGGACCACCATTTGTCACTACTTATATTTTGTATAATATGTATATTTGTTTAAATTTATTAGGATGTGCACATCTTTATATGTCCAAATATGCTACAAAACAGCGCTTTCATGCACAATCATACATACCTACACATCAACAATATTTCAAAGATATATCTGTGAGAGCACCATACATCCACCCCCTACCTCACCCAACTACCATTTTCAGCATTCTTGCACATAAAAGAAAAAATCTTAGTGGGCTAAATTATATCGCTAAATATTCTCCAAAATTTTAGACAAATCTCAGTTCAAAGAAAGACACAGAATTACCAGAAATTTTTTTACTTGATAAAGTGGACTATGCCCAATGGACTACTTTATGCTACTTTCTGTTTGAATTACGGCATACCACGGTCTTTGGTACCAGTCACTGTACATTACTAAAGTGCTGACTTTTGTAAACATTGAATTATGTATTCTTGAATATATAATATTTTATAATACGTAACTACGTTGATTATATATCACTTATATTCGTTATATGTCATTAACCTACTCATTATGGTCCGTACTCTATTCCATACCGGCAACATTTTTTCTCATTAGTTGTTTTGTTTCATTACTAACTATTGCCAAGGTGTTAATTCCATTACGTTGCGTAACGTATTTATTGTTTATTATAATTTTCGATATTGTTTATGGCGTATCTATGTATGTTTTTTGTACATTAAAGCGAAATGTGTGCAATTTTTTATCGTTTTCTGTATGTGGTTTTATAGCAAATTTCAGGCATATTCATGTGGGCGTTTATCTGGAAGAAGGAGTGTATTATAGTGACTGTGATATAACCTTGTCAGAAAAGGTTGATTGAGAAAATATCATGAATGATCTGTATACAAAATATTTGTAAATGTGCGTTGATTCGTATCGATCAATTTTACGTGAATACACTGTCGAACTGAGCTGAGTCGAAGGGACTCAGAAAAATGCACCCCGAGAAGGGTACAAAAACCAAACCAGGTTGATTCACATCAATAGGCATCAAACTGAATTTGGTATTTCTTGAACCACATTAAATCAGTGGTGGTGTATCAATGGCTTAATCCAGATTGGGGATATCACGCACTAATCCATTTGACATGAGCGTTGGTTTAATTTTCTGTAGCTAACCAAAACGTGAATATGAACCGTTCCAATACAGAACTGAAAAATCCAAGTGAATTTTTCGTTCAAAAACAGGAATTTCACACATAGTACAGTACGTCACGACGGCCCTACATGTTAGGTTTCGGTATGTTCGGTATGTTTCGGTATGTTCGGTATGTTTCGGTATGTTCGGTATGTTTCGGTATGTTCGCGAAAATGTTCATCAGACGTAGTCATAAATTCAAAGCTCATTTTACACAATCTTTGTCAATTTTTGACGTCATTCGTCACTATTGTATACCTGGCAAAAAAACGCACTTTTTATCATTCATAGCCTATATAAAAAATGTGTTTCTTTTTTGTCTAGTAACATCTTCTTTGTGTCACTATTACTTGATAAAGATAATTTATTATCGAAAGCTCGTGCCCAATAAAATTTATTTGTTAGTCTTAAACGGTGTTATCGTTTTAATTCTTGTTGTAGAATCATAGACTAACGCGGCTACTCCAACTTTTTATGAATTCTTTGGTTTCACTTTCGTTTCCTGTGGAATGTATGGAATGTTGCTTCATTGGTGAAGAATGTTGCTTCATTGGTAAAGAATGTTGCATCATTGATGAGGAATGTGTGGCATGTTGCATCATTGGCGAGGAATGTGTGGAATGTTGCTGTACCATTCCCTCAACCAATTGAATGGGTAGATAGTATTTAAGTAATTGGTTAAGGGATGTTCTTCACTGAATTCTTTAGTTTAAGTTTCATTTCCTGTGGAATATATGGAATGTTGCATCATTGGTGAGGAATGTGTGGAATGTTGCATAATTGTTGAGGAATGTATGAACTGTTGCATCATTGGTGAGGAGTGTTGCATTGGTGTTTTGGTGAGGAATGTTGCATCATTGGTGAGGAATGTATGGAATGTTGCATCATTGGGTAGGAATGTTGGGAATGTTGCATCATTGGCATGAAATGTATGGAATGTTGCATAATGGGTGCACAATCCTTCAGTCAACTGAAGGGGTAAACACTAGACTGGGCTAATTGGTTTGGGGATATTATAACGTATAACACTGTCTAGAATATACTGTATATAGACATGAATTCTTTGGTTTCACTTTCGTTTCCTGTGGAATGTTTGGAATGTTGGATCAAGTGGAATGTTTGGCATATTCGATCAAATGGGTTTGGAATGTTTTATAAAGTAGAATGTTTAGTATGTTGGATCAAGTGGAATGTATACAATATTGGATCAAGTAGAGGGGCCTTTCAACTTTCAGAAGTTTGGAGCAGGGTATTTCCCGCCAAATCATCACGTGATCGTGACGTCATGACAACTGCGGGTCACTCCTAGAAGAAGCTCGCAGTATGTGGGAGCGAAACGTCGAGCGCAAAAAGATAGTGTGAGTGTGTAGAAATGAAACTGTATACCATGAACTTTGACCAACGTGTTTACTCAAATCATATCCCTTTGGCAGAAATATTACTACGCTGTGACATGAACTTCTCTGATGAAGATGCACGATGGACATTGAAAACTTTATGTAAATAAAACTTTTAGGTAGCTAGTGTAAATAGAGCATTTAGGTACAGGGTGTCCGGAAATTATGTTACTTAACCGCAATAATAGTAATTTTTTCACCATAAACATAATAACACTAGATCGACCATCTGTTATCCAGGATCTCATAGTGTAAAAATTAGCGTGAAATGTCGGGTTTTTTTTACACTTTATTTTAAAATTTTAAAATTATGACGTCGCATTGATGCTTCTCGTGTTGCAAAGATTACTATTCATGGGGCATCATTTGACATCCAATGGATTATTGCTTTTCACTGAGAATCTTGAGCCTCAATACACGCATGTATCGAGTTTTTGTCTCTTGGTAATCCTGTATCTTCCATGTCACGATCCATGATGTCTTCCAGGTTTCTGGACTTGATGGCGTAGACACGGGTTTGGTATAATTTTATTGGTATACTTTGCCATTATAATTATTAAGTAATATAATTTCCGGACATCCTGTATTATCTCACCTGTAGTCAGGTCTTCCAAGAGCTCCAGCATTTTCTCCTGCGTCTCATCGATGAGTTTAGTTCGCTGTACAACCAGTTTTCGCAGAGACAGGTAGCCATTGAGGATTGAACCCACCATACGAGTCTTGTACTTCTGTTTGATCATGTCGGGGTCGAGGAGGGTGGCGAGGAGACCTGAAATGAATAGTGAGTTTATGTTATTACAATAAGTGTATTAGTTACTCCATATTGGAATTGGTTAAGTTTTTCATTGCATGTATAGTTACTGATATTTATATAGCCTATGCTACACAAACTTAATTAAGGATATTTTGTAATTATAATATATAGAAAAACGATCCTTAATTAAGTTTGGACTACGTACTTTCGCAACAATAGCAAACTAGTTTACAATTTAAGCATGTAAGTGTTTACTTCATATTTTCGTTAAAATGTTTTGCTTTTAATTAAGAAAATTTGATATGTATTTTTTACCACAATGGCCTATTGAGCAGAGATCATTTTAAAGTTGATGGTTGAACATTTAAATAATTATTATGCTGGGTAAGTGAAGAGCAGGATATACAAAAATTGGGACAACTTCTTTTGAGCAAAGTTGTTTGTTCGAAATATGAGAGATGGAAAATCAAGCCTACAATGCATATTGAGGGGTTTTGGAGGCCAGCTCACAGTATAGGGCAAGTAAGATCACTGAGCAATGACTACATATGTCATGAAAGGCTCACCAGTGAGAGCTTTGAGTGAGTAGCCTTGGGTGAGGTCAGAGGTCAAGGTCGACTTCTCCAGGTACAGTAGGTGTTCCACTTCCTGGTGAATACAGTACAATCGATACAGAACAGAAGTAGCCTTGGGTGAGGTCAGAGGTCAAGGTCGACTTCTCCAGGTACAGTAGGTGTTCCACTTCCTGGTGAATATAAGCCATATACTTAAATGTTTATTATTTCTGGATGCATACGGACATGAATTATTTGGTTTCACTTTCGTTTCCTGTTGGTGAGGAATGTATGGAATGTTGCATAATTGGTGTACCATTCACTCAACCAATTGAAGGGGTAAACAATATATGTGTTCCGATAACGAACGAGACTCTAGCCTGCTAAATAGATGCGCGATCCGTCGAGACGCCGCGCTCGCGCCGGGCGCGCGTCGCGCTTGCGTCTCCCACTCTTCGGGGCGGCGGGGTGCGTGTCCCGCAGCACGTCGTTGCCCCGCGTGCGAGTCGGGGCACTCGTGTCCCGCGCACCTTCGGGATCGGGGACGACCGGCTTTTAGCCGTACGAGATTGAGCGAAAACACCAATGATGCAACATTCCATACATTCCACAGGAAACGAAAGTGAAACCAAAGAATTCATGTCCGTATGCATCCAGGCAGTGAAGAAGTACCCAATTATTTATTACATAAAAAAGTGCTTAACGTAATATCCAGAGGTACTGATTCTCATACCGCAATAATTATGGATTTTCCCCCTGTGTTATACGATCAGTAAATGGGTCGGCAAAAAGTAAAAGCATGCTGGGGACCCGCTTGAAAATAAAAGTCTTAATTAAATAATAATAGCAGAGAGTTTTATTCCTTAATGGTATACAACCAAATCCTAGTGTGGCATGTGCAAGTGCAACTCATTTCAAGGGAGTGCTACCCCAATGGGGCTGCCCCTGGCTATCACTGCAACCTATGTCCAACACATACACAATCATGTAAAGTGACCGAAAGTTATCATGGTGGGGAAACCGGAGAACCCGGAGAAAACTACCGGACACGGGCAGGATTTTTCCATCTTCCATTACGCGAAGGCAGAGGGAAGAAGCTAGTAGAATTCCTACGAAAGCTACTCAGTCCCCAGCTGCTCAATTTAGCCACTGAACTAGTAGAGGCAATTATGGGTAAGTTCCTTGCATGCCCAAGAGAATTACAGAAACACAGGGAAAATGACACAAACATTTGCCGGGACCCGGGACCCCCTGCACTGTAGGCGAGCACTCTACCACTGAGCTACTGTCCCCTACTCAGTTTGTGACGGGATAAAGTTCAATTATATAAACCCAGTATATAGAAAACAAACATAGTGTCAGAATTATATTTATAATGAAAGGAAAAGTGTAAATTAATTAGATAAAAAAAGATAATGTCAGATAAATCCATTCATGAGAAATTGGTAAATTTAGGCTCGTTACGAGTAACCAATAATTTACAATGCATCAACCCATTACATTTATAAACTCTTAATTTATTCCTCATTTTTTCTGATTATCTCAGTACCAACAACACACTGAATATAAGGCGTAGTAAGCCATATTGGTTATGATAATCAATTACATTAAATTTCGCTGAAAAAATCAGTGTCTCCAACGGGATCCGAACCCACGCCCCTCTGTTTTCCGGACAGATGCTCTACCAACTGAGTTACGCTGAATTTTGACCTGTACTGTATTTAGTAAAAAGTATGGTGTATAACGAATCATGTCCCTTCCCCACAGAACATCAACGTGACGGTGAGGGAGCAGGGAGCCAAATCTCTTTGGGCTCTTGCCGGAAACACCAAATTCCAACAACGGGCCATAGCAGAGACGGTTGGCATACCCCATATCATACAGATGCTCCTCGAGCCTACTGAACAGCTGTTGGATGTTGGTTAGTAAAAAAAGTAAAGTCTCTTTATATTCTGCATTTTCAGACATCACGATCTACCAAATGTTGGTCTTACATCATGGCCGTGCGGGGATAGTCATGAGCAAGGCATCAACATACTATGATCCCTTTACTATGTATTATTATAATAATTATATGCATGGCTTTACGTCCGAACCTATACATAACCCATGTTTATGTATGATGAGTACCAATTTTAAAGGATAGGTAAACTAAGCCTACGTACATTGTGTTCTTACCCAGGGAACACCGGAAAAAACAGATAAATGCCTGATCTCACAGTCCGAGACTCGAACCCACGACCCTGGATCCCAAATCAATGGAAGTCACAACACCGCTTAGTGAACATTTGGCATACAGATGCTCCTTAAGCCTACTGAACAGTTGTTAGATGTTGGTAGTCAAGTAAATTGCAACTCAATATTAAAACAGCATTACATATTGTTTATCTCGTGTGTGTAACCCGCACCACTATTGATTTTCTCTCGCGACCCTAGAAAAATCGGCCCGCGGTCTGTTATAACGGCAGCAGACCGCAGGTTCGCTCCGGGCTGCATACAATAACATTATCAACACTTTACATTAGCTGATGTAACCCGAGGCCTGGCGAGTTCTGACACGGCGCTGGCCCAGCGAGATTCTTTTACATGAGAAAATAAACCGTTCCGTGCCAAAAACACTTGTATAAAAGGGATATTAGGCATACACATTTTTACAGGATGTAAAACTGCCATCGCTCTCGGACGAGAAAGTATAGAAAAACAGAATTTGTTAGCGGACGCAGACGCCTTCGCCCAACTCGTGCGGTTGTTACGCTCTCATAAAGTACCGATGACAGTGAAGAAGATAGTGATAAAAGTCATGGGCATTCTGTGTGTGGGTGAGTGGAAAGTTCCTGATTATGTAGGGAATCCGGCAACCATGGTAGCAGCGTTTTCCTCCTTTCTATCTGTTAGCTATCACACAATGCATTGCAAGCAGTCAATCGGACCTTTATGTTCCCATCAAATTTTCACTTCTGCAGAAAAAATCTGTTGATATCATGGCTTCCGTTTCTAACCGGGCTGCCATCACATGATCAGTCTGAATTCGAATAATTGGCATGCTATGGCCTTTGTGCAGTACAGTACATGTATGTGAAAAGACCAGACAAATTTGGCCACTATAAAGTTAATACTGTCGGTGGTATCTACTAGTAAATGCATAAATGTTCAAGTAGTCTGTCAGTATACTACCCTCATGATAGGAGAGATAATCTCCTTGACACCAAGGCACTTGTAGTGAAAATGTATTATTCTGTCAACTTACATCGATCTCAGCTATAAACCTTACACCAAATAATAGCGCGTACCCATATTGTTTCGATATCTCGCCCATTCAAATCGAAGTTATCTAAAATGAATAGTTAGTGCAATTTCATTGCTTGATTATTGACCGCTAGTTTATGTACACATAACTGTTTATGTACCCCGCTGTTATCGGGGTAAGGTTTATAGAACCGAGATTGATATCAATTGCCGGAATTCTAAATTTTTACTACGAGTAACGATATAGTGCCATGGTGTCAAGTAGATTATCTCTCCTATCATGAGGGTAGTATAGTATACTTTAAGACTACTTGAACATTTATACATTTACTAGTAGATATCGCCAACATGTCTCCTCCTTTAAGACTAAAGCTTGTATAAATGGTAGGTAGTAATCACGGCACATTTTACTGAAGATAACTTTTCACAGTTTCGTATATTATATTTTCTCCTTACAGGTGTTGCATATCGAAACAACAGCTACACCCAGAAAAAACTGGCAGAGGAGGGAGCAATAGATATCCTAAACGACCTTTTCCACCATGCCCCTACGCCGGATGTTAAGGTAAGTGGTAAGTATTATTATAGTTGGCCTATGTCCATGGTTCAAGCCACAGGTACAGCCCGAAGAAATTTGCAATATCGAGCAATTCACTGCAATTGACAAAGATCTTTTTAATCATGCATAGACCGATAGACTACTCCAGATAGACTTGTATTGAGCTTATATTGAGCTATTCTCATCAATTGTTCAATGACTACACGATATATTGCGGCATTCTTGGATTTTCCATGTTGTGTTACAAGTTTCTCCAGTATATGCAGGCTTTGAATCTTCAAGGTCAAGGGTCACTCAGCAATATCAGGGTCACATACCCCCAAATCACGACTTTTCAAAACAATGCCCGGTGACCTTTACCTTTGACCTATGAACCACATATTATGCTGCATGAACTGATGTCGTGACCTCATATGTGCATGTGACTGGTCATGTCATATTATGAAAAATGTTATTTTTCCTCTTTATTTTACGTACAGGGTCGCAGGTTACGATGGCCGAATGGTCTAAGGTGCTGGTACGCCGATAAACCGATCACGATCCTAGGCGGCAGCCGTGGGTTCAATCACCGCATGTGCCGTTGATTTTTACCCAGAAATTAAAATTGTGTAGACTTTCCTCTCTGTACCAGCCGCGTGAGGAAGTCGGAACGTAACCTGCGATAGACGTGTGTCCTGTCTAGGCGGTGCTGTGTGGTTTCGGCTGTATACATTGCATTATTGCGCTTAGCACTGTGAACCGGGATAAGCTCCGGATACTATTAGCAACTTCGGATGATACGAAGGAATTACTTTACTTTATATGTAGTAGCAAACATTAAACAAAAACAAGGGTGAAAACTAACTCATATTGTGATTGTCTTTCTTCTGTCGCTCCTTCGCCCAAACCCGCACATCATCGTCATTCAGATACCCGCCCGGCGACGGCGATTCTTGCTTCACGTGAAAATCTGACGGACAGGAAATGGATGTGTGCCCACCGGGAGAGTTGGCGTAGTATTCTAGGAGTGCACCGTCCGTATGATGGGGCACCTGAATGAGAGTGTGCAACAAAATATAGCTCCACGGCACACTACAATGAGCGAATTATAAGACATCTGTAATTATGCATTAGTTTTATATGATGGACAGGAAATGGATGTGTGGCCACCAGGAGAATTGGCGTAGTAATCTAGGAGAGCACCGTCTGTGTGATGGGGTACGTGTGTGAGAGAGAGCAACAAAATATAGTTCAGTGGAAATATAACATTCTGCATCGGTTTAAAATTGAGATGTGTTCGTCGGGGGTAGATGGCGTAGTAATCTAGGAGAGCGTCGTCTGTGTGATGGGCACTTGTGTGAGTGAAACAAAATATAGTCCACATGATTTAATGTAATAGTTTATAATTGAGATATGTGCACAGGGGGAGTTGGCGTACTAATCTAGGAGAGCATCATCTGTGTGATGTGGTACCTGGGTGAGAAAATGTGCAACAAAATATAGCTCCATACAATATAACATACGGTATTACTTTATAATTGAGATAATATTATGTTCACCGGGGAGATGGCATAGTAATCTAGGAGTGCACCGTCTGTGTGGTTGGGCTACCTGCGTACAAGTGTGCAACAAAATATAGTTCCCGCAAGAGCACATTATGCACATTTGAATGCAGACTGTATTTGTGTAGAGAGAGGCGTAGCAATCTAGAAGTGCACCATCCGTGTGATTTGCCTACCTGGGAGAGTGTGCAACAAAATATAGTTCCACGCAACAGCATTTCATCATGTACATTTCCTTTCATCTAATTTGCAATTCATGGAACTTTCCATGAATATACAATTTGAGTGTGAAGAAGTGGCGTTTGTGGAATGTCAAATGTTTAACAATTTGTTATTAAAATGTTCAATATTTTATCTCGTTATAATAGAGATGTTTTTCATACTACTGAATGATACGCTACAAGACATGTGACAACACAAATCATGTGACCCTGGTTTATCTTTGCGACCTTGTCTCATCAACAAAGACAATCTCATTATGGACTAATCTAATCAGTATGTCTACCGTCTTGGCTTGTAAAAATATGCTATAGAAATATCTACTGTGGTGATTTCTGTTTAGAATAGGTTTTGTATAATAAAAACTTGTACTTTAAATGCCCATCTTCGTACGTGCCAGCAATCTCAGATACCAACACTTTGGCAATCAAGTTAAAGAAAAATCTCACGGCTGACGCCGTTAGTACCAGTGAGGCATAGCCTTTGATGTTGAATATTACACAACCATAGATAAAATTGATAAACTTGAAGTGAACTTTGACAAGATAGTCGTCGTCGTTCGTGTGAAATCTAAGTGGATACGTTGCGAATTGTCCACGTTGTGGCCTACGTTTATACCGGGAGG
>WNLI01061220.1:0-11139 GCA_025802215.1 Wirenia argentea
TCGCAGGCGGGGGAATTCCTCGCGGAGCATGCGCAGAAGGTTTGACCTATATTGAAGACCTCCGAAGATCCTCCTCCAAAGATTTCGAAAGCTTAGTAATATGAACGACATTGAACGTTATTATTATTGTTTTGTAGATATGCCCGTTATTGCGAGTTTTGACTTCACATCACCGAGCATAGTCGGAGAGCGGGTATCGGCGACATGTATCATTCGGAAAGGTGACTTACCTCTCAAGTTCATTTGGAAGAAAGATCACAAAATGATCGCTGACGAATTACAAATATTAATAACGGTACAGTACCTGACATATTATGTTTATGTATTTGTAGAGCCACCAGTTATCAAACCGTTTGAATTTCTCGTGAGAAGTGAAATCGGTGAACGAGTTTCAGTGACATGTGCTGTCAGAAAAGGTGATTTACCTTTAACGATTCGGTGGAAGAAAGATGGAAGGGATATTGAGAAGCATATGGATATCTTCACGATGGTAAATTGTAAAAACGTTTTAGAAATATGTATGGTTGATGTAATTTCATGTGAAGTAACCCGCATAGTGTCTACTGATATATATTTGCCAAAGTTCTCATCTTGAATGCATGGGTAAGGATTGTAGTATTATTATCAATTGTATGCTGTTCCATGATTAAATAAATGACTGTATTTCATAAGTGGATCTTCTTAGACCTCACCTGGATTTCATTGGTAAGTACCATACTCTATCATATATTTGTACTAGGGCCGGCCTTCTATGTTTTCTTACATATACTGATATACATTATTCTCATTCACATGAGATGTTAAACCGAGGTTCGTGCTACTGGTAATATCTTAAATATGCATTTAAGTAGATCTAAAACCCCAAAATGTACTTTTTAACTTTTTAATGTACTCATCTGGTTTATATAGGTAAGAGTTATAGTTAAAATACCTTGTATATAGTAAGATATTATAATCTGTAATTGTTATGTTGTCACATTTCGATTTTCAGAAAGAACAGAAATTGGCGATCAAGTTTTAGCAGTATGTACAGTGATAAAAGGGTATCTGCCATTGGGATTGACATGGCTAAAGGATCAGGAATCAGGAATATTTTTTTCTCATATCTCAATTATATGTTCGGTATAAACTATGGACAGTATACAATTTTATACAACATATTTGAGGTTTTAACATTGTTATTGTAGCTGGACCAGTTATAGAGGCGCTGTTTTTCCCTAGACATACGTCGATAGGTGATAGAGTATCAGCATCATGTATCGTCAGTCGCGGTGATTTGCCGTTAAAATTTGTGTGGAAAAAAGATGGTGAACGAATCAATGAATCTTTCAACATTAAAACAATGGTAATGTATTCTAATGTAGGTTTTATTCATCTCATTTTGTTATTTGCATTGTAGAATGGCCTGACGTCAGACCGTTTGAATTCTTGAAGGAAAACAAAATTGGACATCGCATTTCGGCAATGTGTGTGGTACGAAGCGGTGATCTACCATACAAGTTTTCTTGGAAAAAAGATGGATGCGCCATTAATGAAACTTTGGATGTGAAAACCACGGTATAGTATAACAAATTAGGTTGTTGTTTTTGTTTTTATTTTAGATCCTCCTGATATTCGACCGTTTGAATTCTTAACGCACAACAAAATTGGACAGCATCTGTCTGTTTCGTGTGTGGTACGAAGTGGTGATCAACCCTATACAATCAAATGGAAAAAGGATGGTGATCGAATCGATGAAAACTTGAATATTCAGAAAATGGTAAAGTATTTTTTAAAAAAGTAGATTTATATTTATATAATTTGTAAACTATTTTTATTGTAGAAATGCCCGTCATAAGAGACTTCACATTTTTGAGACACAACAAAATTCGTGACCATGTTTCACGAATGTGTGTGGTTCGAAATGGAGAACTACCGTATATATTCAAATGGATGACTACCGTATATATTCAAATGGATGACGGATGGTCAGCCGATTTCAGAAAGCTTGGACATCAAAACAATGGTATTGTACTAGGTACATACTCTATGATTAGTGTTTACTTGACAATATTTTCTTTGTATTTTTAGTTCCTCCGTCAATAGCACCATTCATCTTTGTAATGAACAACAAAATCGGCGATCGCATTTTGGGTACTTGTGTTGTTAGTAACGGCGACCTGCCCTTGAATTTCATCTGGAAAAAAGATGGACGAGAGATTGATGAAAGTTTCGATATTAAAGCAACGGTATAGTATAAACCAATTACAATACCAGTGTAGTATACTATAACCAATTATATTATTTTCATTTGTAGAAATTCCAGTTATAGGAGCTTTCAACTTCCTAACAAATACCAAAATTGGAGAGCGAATATCCGCCACATGCGTCGTTCGACTCGGTGAACTTCCTTTACTGTTCACATGGAAAAAAGATGGAAACGTTATTGCCAGGAATTTGGATATTAAAACAACGGTATAGTATATTATATATTATAGCCTAGTATATATAATTTTATTTTCATTGTAGAGCCCGCAGTTATCGTACCATTCATGTTCCAAAGAAACAGCAAGATTGGTGACCAGGTTTCACTGATGTGTGTCGTCAGTACTGGACAGTTTCCTTATACATTCACATGGAAAAAAGATGGTGGTCATTTTGATAAAAACATGGATACTAACATAATGGTATTGTATATATATTTAATATATAAAATAGTATAGCCTAATAACGCCTACTGTTATTTGCCAATTTGCCTTTCAAGAGAACGGTTCACACTCAAGATGTCTGAACCAATGAAGTCGGCGCTCTCAAAGGGGTGATAGTAAGTACTTCAGAGGTTGGTGTTGTATAAAGCAGAAATATGCCTTATGAATTTATGTGAAAAACACTTACAGTAGATATGAAGACAATGACATGATATATGTTAATTTTGCATTGTAGAGCTGCCTGTCGTTTCTCCTTTCAACTTTATGAACAACAACAGAATTGGTGATAGTGTTTCGAAAGTATGCGTTGTTAAAAACGGAAATCCACCTTACGAATTTACATGGAAAAAGGATGGGAAAGTTTTTGCGAAAAACTTGGATATTAACACAATGGTATGATATATACACTACAGTATTACTTTTGCATTGTAGTGGTACCAGTCATATCTCCTTTCAACTTTATGAGGAACAATAGGATCGGCGACAGTGTTTCGGAAGTGTGTGTGGTCCGACATGGAAACTTGCCTTATGAATTTGCATGGAAAAAGGATGGGAAACTTTTTGATGAAAACTTGGATGTAAAAACAATGGTATGGTATACATATTTTATGTCTTGTAGAATTGCCAGTCATCACTCCTTTCAACTTTATGAGGAAATCTGAGTTCGGAGATAGCATTTCTGGAGTGTGTACTATCCGAACTGGCAATCCACCATACACGTTTACGTGGAAAAAAGACGGGAAAGTTTTTGCGAAAAACTTGGATGTTAACACAATGGTATGGTATACATATTTTATGTTTGCATTGTAGAATTTCCAGTGATTGCTCCTTTCAACTTTATGAAGAACAGCAAAATTGAGGATAGCGTTTCTGGAGTATGCATTGTGAGCTCGGGGAATCCGGCGTATGAATTTGTTTGGAAAAAAGATGGTCGACATCTGGATACACACTCGGATATTACTGTAACGGTACAGTATAGTTTGTGTACTTTTTTGTTGAGATACATTCATTGGTCTTTTCGACTTTCTGATCACCGGTAAGGTTGGTGACAGTGTTTTGGGTGTTTGAGTGGTCAGTAGGCCTACTGGAAAACCACCTTAATAATTTATGTGGAAAAAAGATGGAGAACAACAGTCATCAGTTGAGATCAAGGTTACGGTAAGTCCGTTTCTGTCCGTAATGTCAATTATGGGACTTACCATAACCTTGCTCTCAACCGATAAACTGGATAAAAACTTGGACATTATAATAAAGGTAGAGTATACTATACATTACTGTATTCATTATTGTATTGTTTTTTGTAGAGCCACCTGTTATTGGACCGTTTGCTTTCCTAAAGAACAATAAAATTGGTGATAGTGTTTCGGAAGTGTGCGTTGTTAAAAATGGAAACCCGCCTTACCAATTTATTTGGAAAAAAGGATGGGTGATATTTGGCTAATACCTTGGACATTTCATTAACGGTAAAGTATAATCTTATCAATTATTACTTATTAAATAAAACAAACACCCTTTGTTTTTTGTAGCGCTTCCGGTTATTGGTCATTTTTCCTTACTGGAAAAAAACAAAATTGGCGAAAGTGTTTCCATAATGTATGTGGTGAGCAGCAGAAATCGTCCATATAAATTTATTTGGAGAAAAGATAAAGAAAATATCATCAATCGGAGTTTGGATATCTCTATTATGGTACAGTACTATTTATCCAGTAATAATTTTATTTAATTTATCATTTTTTGTAGAGGTTCCTGTTATTGGTCGTTTTGAATTCTTGGAAAAGAACGAAATTGGTGACAGTGTTTCTGTAACATGTGTGATCAGTCGTGGAAATCCCCCGTACAAATTTACTTGGAACAAAGATGGAAGATATATCAACCGAAATTTGGATATCACAATAATGGTACAGTATAACAAAAGTATAAGTTATTATTTTGTAGAACTGCCCGCAATTGGTCATTTCAAATTCCTGGAGATGAATAAAATTGGTGACGGGGTATTAATTCTGTGCGTGGTTAGCAGTGGAAATCCCCCATACACATTTTTCTGGAGAAAAGATGGAAAATATATCAACCGAAGTTTGGATGTCACAATAGTGGTATAGTAGGAAAATAATGAAGTACAATAAGTTTATATTTTACATTGTAGAGAGTCCAGTTATTTCAAGATTTGTGTTCGAAGAGAATAATCAAATCGGAGAGCGTATATCGACAGTGTGTGCTGTACGCAGTGGCGAGCTACCTTTGCATTTTGTTTGGAAGAAGGATGGAAAACTCATGGATAAAACCTTGGATGTTAAGACAATGGTAAAGTACTACGTAAAGTACTATATATAGATAATTAATATTCCTAATAACAATATTGTTATGTTTTAGAGCCGCCAGAGATTACACCATTCAATTTCGCAATGGGGCGTAAGATCGGTGGAAGAATTTCAGCATCATGTTTGGTAGACTCTGGAAACTTTCCATATCATTTTGCATGGAAGAAAGATAACAAAGTTATTCCCAAGAACTTGGATGTTAAAATCACGGTATAGTATATATTTTTTTATTTGGAACACACATAATCATTCTTCATTGTACTGAATCTGTTAAGAAGTCAGTCCAGTTTATTATCTACTTATAAAATTATGCTCAACAATTACTGCTATTCTCTATTATCGAGTATATATAATACAATTGGTGAGTGTATTGCATTGGTATGAACTGAATCTGAAAATTATATTTTGCTTGGAAATGTATGTGTCCAAGTGATGCATATCAACGAGGATAGCTCTACAATGGTAAAGTATTATTAATAATAATTTAATGTTATGTTCATTGTAGCGAAACCAGAAATTGCCCCGTTTGATTTTCGGGTCGGTGTGAGTATTGGTGCAAGGATATCCATTTCATGTGTCGTCGAATCGGGCGATCTTCCTTACAAGTTTACATGGAAAAAGGACCACCGAATTGAAAGAATTGAAAAGAACATTGAAAGAACATTGGATGTAACCACAATGGTAACAAATTATAATCTTATTTTTATTTTGTATTGTAGAGCATCCAGTTATTAGAAAGTTCACCTTTGTGAAGAGCAACAAACTTGGAGATCGTATATCCGAGGTATGCGTGGTTTCCAGTGGTGATTTACCATTGCAGTTTGTTTGGAAAAAAGATGGTTACAAAATTGCTGAAACTTTGGATATAAACACTGTGGTAAGCTTTTACTAATGTCATTTATACAATATGTATTTATCTTATTTTTATTTCATTGTAGAACTTCCAGTCATCGCACCGTTTTCCTTCTTGAAAGGAAGCAGAATTGGTGGTCGAATGACGGTTTCCTGCTTCGTAACGTATGGTGACCTACCTTTCAAATTTTCTTGGAAAAAGGATAGAAAAAAGATTAATACGACATTGGATATAACTACAATGGTATGATGTAATCTAAGTTATTATGTTATTTGATTGTAGAGTACCCGGTAATCGCGCCGTTTTCATTTCTCAAAGATGGCAAGATTAACGGAAGAATAACGGTATCATGCTTAGTTCGGCACGGCGATCTACCTTACATATTTTTGTGGAAAAAAGACGGAGAAAAGATTAATACTTCCTTGGATATAACTACAATGGTATGATGTAAATTTTAAGTTATTCTGTTTTCTCGTTGTAGAGTACCCGGTAATCGCGCCGTTTTCATTTCTCAAAGATGGTAAACTTAACGGAAGAATTAGAATTATTTTCTTTCAAATTTTCCATTGTAGAGCAACCCGATATCACACCATTCGTCTTCGTGACCAACAACAAAATTGGAGATCGCGTTTCTGGTACATGCGTCGTACGAAATGGCGACTTGCCTTTGAAATTTTTCTGGAAAAAGGATGGATTATTGATATCGAAAGACTTGAAAATTACAACAACGGTATGGTATAATTATCTATTGTATTTATTTTGTAGATCCACCAATCATTGGGCCATTTGTTTTCCTACCAAATACTAAAGTTGGTGACCGCATTTCCGTGATGTGTGTGGTTCAAAATGGTGATCTTCCTTTTATATTTGTGTGGAAAAAAGATGGAGAACGAATATCGAACAACTTGGAAATAATGACAGTGGTATAGTATATGTTTCACAGTTATATTCATTATAGATACTGTATATTTTTTCTAGCGATTCCTGTTATCAGACCATTTGTGTTCTTGTCAAACAACAAACTTGGAGATCGCGTGTCCGGCATGTGTGTGGTTCGTAATGGTGACCTACCATTGCGTTTTGTGTGGGAAAAAGATGGAAAAATGATTTCCAAGCACTTGGGAATAATCTCTATGGTATGCTGTCATTTATTTTAGTTAAATTTCATTATGTTTCATGTTTCACGTTGTAGAGATTCCAGTGATTGGACCGTCTTCGTTGATATCAAGAAGCAAAATTGGCGATCAAGTTTCGCTCACATGTGTTGTTAGTAGTGGAGATCTACCTTACAAGTTTTTCTGGAAAAAAGACAATACCTTGATCGACAAGCGATTGAGTATTACAATAACGGTATGGTATAAATTATAAGGTCATTGTTTTGTGTAATATAACTGTCAAATACATGTACTGTAACGCATTGGCCTTATCGAAAAAAATCACTACTTGGAAGTTGGAACCCTCATGGTATGAACATTAATAGTTACTGTACTTATTTTACATTTAGACCAGATGGGGAATCGGTGATTCTTTGAAATATGGCAATACAAAATATAAATGTGTGATTCTAGTATATGTTTTGTTTCATTTGTAGAACTTCCGGTTATAACACCATTCGTTTTTGAGACGGGAAGTCGAATTGGAGGACGAATATCGACTCTATGTTCAGTTGGATATGGTGATCTACCATACACGTTTACTTGGAAGAAAGGCCACAAAAAGATTGATAGAAGTTTGGATATCAGAACAATGGTAAAGTATATTATAGATCATAGAACATATTTTTTTTATTTGTTGAAGCACCGTTGATCACACCATTTTCTTTTGCGAGTGGAACAATTGGAGGAAGAATTTTGGCGTCGTGCTTGGTCAGCCACGGCGAACAACCCTATCACTTTACATGGAAAAAGGACAACAAACTCATGAGTGGTATTTTGGATATAAAAACTATGGTAATAAAACTATGGTAATAAAAACTATGGTAATAAAAACTATGGTAATAAAAACTATGGTAATATACAAAATATTTTTCATTTTAGAACCGCCAATGATAGCACCATTCAAATTCCTATTAGGAACAAGAATTGGAGGAAGAATTTCGGCATCATGTTTAGTCAGTTACGGAGAACAGCCATATACTTTTTCTTGGAAAAAGGACAACAGTTCAATTGACAACAGTTTGGATGTCAAAACAACGGTAAAGTATTTACAATTTAAATATATTGGTAGGCCTAAACGTTGTTTGTTACTTTCCTTTGTAGAATCGCCGGTAATTACTCCGTTTGAAATTGCCATGGGCTCTAGAATCGGTGGCAGAATATTAGTTCCATGTGTGGTCACCCACGGAGATCTTCCTTACACATTTTCGTGGAGGAAAGATAATCAAAGTGTTGAAATGTTTTTGGACGTTGAAACATTGGTAAAGTATTTTAAACTACGGTACATGATACAGTAACTATTAACTACATAGTATTTATTACTGTATGTTGTGTATTTTTGGATCATCACTGTTTTTAATATACTCAGAATTCATGAATACCATTCAATAAAAGTACCAAAGCACATTACAAAAGGTAAGGTTTCTATATAAATGCATTATTTTTATTGTAGATATTCCGGTGATCGCGTCGTTCATATTCCAAAAGAAGATCAAAATTGGAGAGCGAATTTCAGAAATGTGTGTGGTAACAAGTGGGGATGAACCATATAAATTTTCTTGGGAAAAAGATGGAAAACAAATTAAGAAAAGCTTGGGAGTAATTACAATGGTAAAGTATTACTGTTTAAAGTATAATATTGGTATTTGTTTTTCATTTTAGAATTTCCGGTCATGACTCCGTTTGAATTTGTGACAAGTGCAAAATTGGGCGGCAGGGTTTCTATTTCATGTCTGGTCAGCAGTGGCACGCTACCATATCAGTTCATTTGGATCAAGGATGGTCAACAGATTAAAAACATGTTGGATATTCACACAACGGTACTGTATTATTGTATTTATAAATTTATTTATTTATAGACTTTCAGTCTACAAATAAGGAGCAAAATCGGAGACCGAATTTTCTTGTGTCTTGTGACTACTGACTAGTGGTGATCTATCTTTGGATTTTAACTGGAAAAAGGGTGGAACCTATATTCCTCAAGATATGCACATTAAAACTACGGTATAGTATTTGATTTAATGTTTTATTTGTTTAAAGACTTTAGTCTACAGCTAAAAAGGTATGATAGATTTATGTCAAGTAATAACTTACACTATATACCAATATTTTTATATATTTCTTTTGTAGAGCTCCCAGTTATAGCAAACTTCAACTTCCTAAAGAATACTCGAGTTGGTGAACACGTATCAGAATCATGTGTGATCCGTAGTGGCGATTTACCATACACTTTCACGTGGAAAAAAGACAGTCATGACCTTGATGAAAACATGGATATAATAACAACGGTATAGTAAACTTTTTTATTTGGTATTTTCTACCATACACTTTCATTTGGAAAAAAGATGGTTTTAACCTTGACGAAAACATGGATATAAAAACAACGGTATAGTAAACTTTTTTATGTGTTATTTTTATATTTTCATTGTAGAAACTCCAGTGATCGTACCGTTTGATTTCGTAATCAACGGGAGAATTGACGGACGGGTTTCTGTTATGTGCGTCGTTGCTGATGGAGATCTCCCATTTCAATTTTTCTGGAAAAAGAACGGGAAAAGAATTGAGAAAACAGACATAAATACCATGGTACGGTATGGATAATTCATTATGTTTTTACTTGTAGAACCACCAATCTTGGAATCGTTTACGTTTTCTGAGAACCGTAAAATCGGTGATCGCGTTTGGGCAATGTGTGTGGTGAGTAGTGGCGATATACCACTATAATTTTTCTGGACAAAAGACAATCGGAAAATGGAAAGAAATTTGGAAATAAACACTATGGTATCGTATACTTAATTATGAAATTAGTGATACATGTTTGGGTCAATGTACGTGGTCAATACTGGTGATGTAGTACCACTAGAATTTTTCTGGACAAAGGACAATCGGAAAATGGAAAGAAATTGGAAATAAACACAATGGTAAGTTGGTAACATTGGTAACGTATAATTAATTATGAAACTAGTAAAATTTCTAATTAATGATATTACACATATTTTGTTATTTGTAGAGTCACCAGTAATAGAACCTTTCGATTTCCCCAAAGAACGGAGAGTTAGCGATCGCGTTTCGGTGATGTGCATAATACGCCGAGGCGAACTCCCTTTGGAAATTCTTTGGAAAAAGAACCAAAGTCCAATAAGCGATACCTCGAATATGAAAATAATGGTAAAGTACTCAATATTATTTGAGATATAAATAACAAATTGTTTGTACTTGTAGAGCTACCGGAGATTGAGTCATTTTCGTTCCCGTCGGATCGAATAATTGGCGAGAGAGTTTCAGTGATGTGTGCGGTTGACAAAGGAGATCTGCCATTGACGTTAACGTGGAAAAAAGATGGAAAAATTGTTGATAATGAATACATGGATATATCCACAATGGTGAAGTATACATTAAATAATATTTAAATACAGTTTTAATTTGCTTTATTGTAGAGCAACCGGTAATTGAGCCTTTTGTCTTTCCACGCAATCGACGAATCAGTGATCGCGTGTCAGCGACGTGTATAGTGCGACGAGGTGACCTCCCTTTGGAATTTGTATGGAAGAAAGATGGTTCAGAAATAAGTACACGTTCACGTTCCGACATTATGACAACGGTATTTATTTATCATATTGTGTACAATGATAATATAGACAGTAAACATTTGTTTTGTAGAAAAACCACTCATCGAGCCATTCAATTTTCCGAAGAATCGAGAAGTCCATGACAGAATTTCTGTGATTTGCGTTGTTACAAAAGGAGGCCTTCCTATAAAATTCATCTGGAAGAAGGATGGACAAAGTATTGACAGTAGAAACCTGGAAATATCTACAATGGTAAAGTATAAATATATAATTTATAGAATCATTGATAATGGAATAGTTATAGTTATCAATAATCAAACTTCAAGCAATCACCCATTCAACAAACACGTAATTGTGATTTTAAGTTTTCTGGAATCCGCATGGGTAAGACATAATGAAACACTCTGATGTGAAATTAAACCAGTCAATGGTATAGTATGAATTCTAGTAATATACTGAATATTTTCTCTTTGTAGAGAGGCCGCTGATTGAATCGTTTGCGTTCCCAAAAGATCGTGAACTTGGGGACAGAATTTCGGCAACATGTGCTATTAGCAA
>WNLI01061442.1:0-11137 GCA_025802215.1 Wirenia argentea
ATATATCTTACTTACGTAATATATATTTTACTATTGTACTTTATATTTTATTGACTTACACGGCTACTCCCACAATTGTGGTATACTGTATTAGATCTATATGATTTATATAATAATACTTATTAGAGACACACATTATGTCAGTTTTTTATGATTCACTTATGGTTTACTACATAATTTTTTCTGAATGTGACGTACTGCTGTTAGTCTGTTACCTTTTTCTTTTGATACCAAAACTATGTTATTACATCAACTACAGAATAATACTTTAATCTTCTTAATTTGGTGGTAATTCCCATCCTACTGTATGGCCAAGTCATAAGACTACTGTAGCACATAATATTCTGATCATGATTATAATTGTACGACAGTATTTATATTACATTTTTGTTATGGGCTATCGTAAATGAGAATAAATGATATATATTTATAATATACGTGGTGTTTTGATTGGTCTCCGTATTTTTGTATGCAAATTATGCAATATAGCATCCAAACATCCTACAGTAGACAATAGGGAGCTTCGGAGTAAGGTGCGTAGTGTATCTTCGGAGGACTCCCATCTTCCGAGTTCGATTCAAATGTATAATATACACTTGGAAAAAAGTTAAGGAACACCCCATTTTTTAAAATAATATTTTACGCATATGGGCATATTTCGTAAAATATAGATATTTATACAAATCCAACTGTATGTTTTTTTAAGGATATGATCATAATCATCCGAAAAGGAAATTTCAGTTCACTTCCTGAATAATTTTTACATGCGAATTCCTTTTGCTCACATTTTTTGCTCAATTAATGGACCGGAAATGTTTCATCGGTGCACCAAAAGTACAGGCATAAAATCACAGGTCAGGTGTTTTTTAAGTTACAAAAATTTCAGTATCTAGAGTGGTCAAATTTCACATTTTTTACTGATTTTACCCTCCTTTGCATCATGACGATTTGCAATCGTAAACCTACTGGCAGTACTTATGTTGCCTTGGTGATTTTTTTGGACCAAAATAATGACATTTACACACATTTTTTTTGTTTTTGCTGCATAATCAAGAGTTATCATTCATACAACATAGCCCACTAGACGATGAGAAGTCAAATCTCAAACTTGACTTTTCAGACTTGCCAATTGTCATATGAACTTGAATTTCTAATGTTCTGTTAATTTATGGTATAACTTTTTTACTGGAAATTATTCCCATATAAATACCCAAACCTATTATGAATAAAAATTAATCCACACCGGTCATACATTTATAGTATTATGCTATATACGTTGGTGTTCCCTAACTTTTTTCCAAGGCTATATAACCAAGATCACAGGGAAGGGTGGCTTATTTATTTTGCATTGCCTTCTTACTTTGCATGGAGTAAACTTGCATTGAAAATTTCAAAACAAAAATCTACACGTCATTTAATGACACTGGTGTTCTTGGCGATGAATGATGGTGTTCATCAAGTTTTAAAACGAGAAAGACAAAATAATATTGATTTATCTTTCTTTTATCGTAAACGTCAAATAATTGTAGCTAGATCTAACGTGCGAATGATTTGTGCGTATATTTTTGACAAATGATTTGTTATGCTTTTATATACGGGTCGGATTAAACATTTGAATCAAACTGCGAAGGTGGGACCTCCCGAGTTTTCTAAAGCACCATATTGAAGGACTGATCTACGCACCAGGTAGGGGCACGAGGTAGGGACACCAGGTAGGGTGCGTAGTGTGGGGGATGGTGGTCCACAGTCAAACATCGTGCACAGTCAGTGAGTTCAAAAAACAAAATATGTCATCAAAAACACAGTTTGACGCCAGATTTTCTTGTTTTTGTTTTTATTTTGTAATTTTTATTACACACATTTTTTGTACTAATAAACAAGTAGGCTTATTTCGGTTACAGAATACAGACGATATTTAAAACAAATAATGGTTTTAATGATGTACATCAAAATGGGTTTGATTGATGCTTTTTAATAACCAGATTGAGTCGTTTTTGCTACATTGAAACAATTTTATTATGAAATACATACAATGAATGTACAAATAATTACAAATAAATACAATAACAGACAAAACGTGGCAAGTGGTGAATTGCCAATGAAACCCAATCTACATATCGTTGTCATTTTGTTTAGAAATAAATGTAAAATTTTTATAAACCGGTATAAAATTCCAAATGACACAGACAATTCACTGAATTCAGTTTAGAAACAAAAACGAGATTTCTGGGAAAGTTTTGGAAAATTTATATAAAATATACAAATTTGTATGTTATTGGAATTCATTTGATGGTATTCATCGATGCTCTAGTGGAATATCTATCAACGACTCGCGAATGTCACAGAAGTCAACCAGATCACGGATAGTTTTCACTTTTCAGTCTTGTGTAACATAACCGTTGGATATCTGATGTGTGATGGCCATGCATGGTGGCCGATAGAGTAACCTCCCTTGAAATGACTTTTGTGCGTATTCAGGAATACCACTTACTTCTGAACTTCAGACCTATCTGGTGTTGTGC
Source organism: Wirenia argentea (assembly GCA_025802215.1). Taxonomy (NCBI): domain Eukaryota; kingdom Metazoa; phylum Mollusca; class Solenogastres; order Pholidoskepia; family Gymnomeniidae; genus Wirenia; species Wirenia argentea. Next base: position 2,523 of record WNLI01061442.1, read on the forward strand.
ATGTATGTGTTCATATATCAAGTTCAACCAAGCATTGTTAGGATGATGATTGATGAATGCATCTCATTTAACGACTACAAAAACTGGCAAATGCCATGTTAGCTCTTCGTAATGTAGGCTACGCGATGAATAATGCCGGTATTAGGTAAATGTTCTATGGTGATCACAAGACACTGAGTATGTAATGACCATGAGTCCATGACTGAATGTGATCACAAGATTAGATGCCATACCAGTACCACGAGTAATTCTGTCGAGTATGTAATGATCAAATGTTGTAGAGTATGACGATGATCACAATATGGTATACCGCGACTATGTAATGAATATGTACTGAAGGTGACTATTGTACAAGTGTGACCACACGTTGGTATACCGCAAGTAGGCCTATGTAACGATGAAATGTTCTCGGGTACAATGATGGAATACTATGAGTAATGATCAGAGATTCTAGCGACTGAGTGTGATCACTAAAATGGAATACCGCGAGTACGTACAAGTGTAATCACAAGATTCCGTTCTGGCATATTGCGAGAATGTGACAATGAAAAGTTCTATGGTACGAGTATGATCACAAAATGGCGCACTGCGCATACATGATGAATTTGACATACAAATGTTCTAGGGTAAGTACGAGTGTGATGACAAGATGGAATACACCGATGGAATACTGCGAGAATGTGACCATGAAAAAAGTTCTATGGTACGAGTATGATCACAAAATGGCGTATTGCGAATGTAACAAGTCTCTGATCTTGTAGTACTTGGGACACAGGGATCCATCCAGTGGTACTGAGGGTATCAAATGAATGCTCTACGGGTAGGTACATTGATGAAATATTGCAAGTATGTAACGATCAGATGTTCAAATGGTACACCGATGAAATACTGTGAGAATGTGACAATGAAAAGTTATATGGTACGAGTATGGTCACAAAATGGCGTACTGCGAGTATGGAACAATGCGATGAGATACTGTGAGAATGTGACGATGTAAAGTTCTATGGTACGAGTATGATCACAAAATGGCGTACTGCGAGTATAACAAGTCTCTGATCTTGTAGTAGTCGGGACAGAGGCATCCTTCCAGTTGTATCCTCCCTTGCTCATTCTGAAAGACACAATATTATTCTTTTACTTTATTATTATTACAATATTATTCTTTATACATACAAAATATATAATATACAGTACAGTAGTAACTGATTCTCGAGAAAACCATAAAAATATTGTATTTGGTTCATGAGCGTATCAATATCCTTTGGATTTTTTAAGGGAAGAGAAGCTCAGTGGTAGAGCGCAAAACTTGGTATGGCATTTTTCTTTGTGTTACTCGTCACATGCGTCGTGGACAAGGAACTTTACACCCCTGCATGCCTTCACTATTTCAGTGGCTAGATTGAGATCTGGAAACTTGGTAGCTTTTGTACGAATTCTGCTGGCTTCTTTGAATCATGGAAGATGGCAATATCCCGCCGTCAGTTGGTTTACTCCGGGTATTTCAGTTTACGAACCATAATAGCATCTTTAAATGTGTAGTTGTTTATTTGCCATAATGCAATAATGGTGTACTGATGAAATTTGAGAATAAGACAAGCTTTTTGCAAAAGAACTGAATGACAATAAGCCTGTAACATAAAGTATACATGTCTTGGATGTAGGTCGCATGTGTAGGTTGTTTGCTACTGTTGTCATTTCGATGCATGCTGACGGACCGAAGACATCACTGGTTTCGGACAGTTTACTGCATAAGCTTGAAATGTTCCAAAGCTGTTACTTGCAATGGATATGGCACATCAACTGGCGAGATCGATCATATAAGGTGGTCCTGTGTTGATATAACCAGCCTCCTGTCTCAGAATTGCTTCTGAGACTTCAGTAGTTTGGATACACGTTGTACATATGAGTGACGAATGTCTATCCTGGACTGGGGGTTCTCGCTCTCATGGTTCAGTTGGTTCTTCTCGAAGCAGATGGGTGGACGTCGCTCTAGGGAATCTACGGAATCGATTCTATGGCTGAGGCAACAATAAGAGACCCCTATAAGGCAGCTTAGTGGCTCGAAAATGTTAATGATGATGGTAAACTAGAGCAGATCCAGGTTTCTTGTGACCCGTGAACTCGAATGTAAAAATCTCTCACCTTTCTGACGGCAATGGCGTTGTTACAGATGAGAACCCCTGCGATAAACTCGGCCTGGATGTCGTTTTTGAGGAGAATCGTCTTGAAATCGGAGAGTTTTGGTTCGTTAATGTACACGGCATGATGGGCGGTTATCTGGGAAATGACAGGCACATACAATCAATTATTGGTCTTGAAATCGGAGAGATTTGGTTCGTTAATGTATGCAGTATGGTGGTCAGTTATCTGAAAAATGGCAGTTACATACAATAAAATGAATAAAATATTGGACCATTGGGGTATTAGTCTTGACATCGGAGAGTTTTAGTTCGTTGATGTATCGATTATGATTTTATATTTTATGCATGATTCAAATACTTACAGTCTGAAGAACTTCCATGTCCTCAGCTCAGTGTTGCCGCTTGATGTCAGGCGTTATTAGAAATACAATTTTTGTGCACGTTTTTATGATAAAAGCTTTTTCAAGTGCAAGTTATGGAACAATGTAAAAAATCTGTGTAAAAACGTAAATGTTTCAATTCGATCTGTGTATACAAATTTTTTGCACATTTTGATGATTAAAGCTTTTTCAAGTGCAAGTTATGGAACAATGTAAAAAATCTGTGTAAAAAAGTAAATGTTTCAATTCAATCTGTGTATACTGTGAATGATACCCGAATGTTCATTCTCTATGTATCAGTGATGATAGCCACATCAATCATTAATGATAGCCAACAATTAAAATAGACCATTAATTTTAACCCAACAACAATTTATAATATTAATATAAATTTCAAATGTTCTGACTGGTACATTAATTTTAATAGTTTTTGATGTCGCAAATAATCAACCTAATAACAATTTATAAAATTAATATAAATTTCAAATGTTCTGACTGGTATATTGATATGTAGGCCTACTGCAAATGTAGGCTAATGCATGTTTAACTATTGGCCATCTGGTGAACAAAGTGATTCTGACATGACCAGTATCTAAATAGATTTTAGACATTAAACAGCTATGATAAATCAAAATTTAATTAATTTGTCATGTTATGGTGTAATTTGGTGTAAATTAACTAGACGCCATAAAAAACTTTACATTGGGATATTTTCCATTATAACGTCAACATTTCTGGTACATATAATTATGCTCATAATATCTGCATTTCTCAAGCAATCATAACTTATTGCATACCGTTAGAATGAGGCCACCTGCGAAATTCCGAATAAAAAATAAAATGTGGTTACCGTTTACATAAACTTGCATTTTTCGTTTTACGACATATTCCAAGTTAAAGTTACAGTATGCAGTATCTGTATTTCTTAGCCGATCACAAAATAATTTACACTTTTCAAAGACTGACTAAATTTTCTTTCATTCTATACCCGAAATTATAATATCCACATCCGAATAAGAAAGATATCAACATTTACATAAACATACATTTTTACGCGCTAAAGAACAAAAGCATATATCTCACAGTAATTTTGACAACGTTATACTGGAAAATATTATGTCCATGTAAAGTTTTTTATGGCGCCTAGTATATATTATTATACTCATCAGTGAACTAAATACATGTTGCAATGTGATGTTTAATAGGGGCAGAAATGCAGAATCACAACACAGTTTGCATGAGTGAGAGGCACAATACCAGTTGAGCATGTAATCTTATCCTTCCAAATTTGATTCCAAAAAGGAAGTAGGAAATCAAGACTGTGGCATCAAATGACAGATATACTGTGTGTTATGTAGGTTTAGTATAATCTTCTGTAAACGGATATAAAACAACGTCTGGCCCGATTCAAAATGGCTCATATTGGTTCATGATAATCTTTTGTAAATGGATATAAAATGACGTCTGAACAGATTATATATGGCTCATGTGTTTAATCACCAGAATCAGGCGATTATGCAGGACCTCTTAGTATCATTTTTCATACATTTTGGATTACTGTATACGAAATATCATAATGGCATTTTGATATATCTGCAACTACCACTTATGGTATGTATCACGTGATCAGAAATTTGTCTCCTAGGATATTTTTGTTTGTAAGATACTGTCTGAAGAGAACAGTGAGGAGGCCACTAAGACTATTTCTAAACGGAGAGACTAAAATGATAGCGATTTCAAATGCCAGGCGTAATTCTAATTCACGCTCATAACAACAGGCGTAACTTCAGAAAATCGAGGTAGGTTTCATAGATTTTATATACAATAGATTAGCTAATTTAAATGGTATACGACTATACGCACTACTGCGTTGATATAGCGGGAAATTAGCCATGATAAGAAAATGGGCGGCCAAAGTTGCTGATGATTATTGTACTTCCTTTTAATTTCACTGACATCATAATTCGCTCATCAGTAAATTAGGTTCTTTATTTTCGCCAGGTCATCCTATTTTTCTGAAACGTAATTTTGCCGACACTAATTTTAACGGACAATGTAATCAGTGAAATAAGTGAAAATTAACTATGCACAAATTCCCGGACATACCTATACCATATTACTGTTGTAGGAACGTACCAAATGTTGAGGTATACTTTCTAATGTCGGCATCAAATCTTCATCTTCGTTCTCACCAACATCTGTGTGTAAAACATTGTCAAATGTAAACACAAACATAGTCAAATGTGAGTTACAAATATAGTCAAATGTAGCCACAGTCAAATGTATTAACAAGCATTTAGTTAAATTTTAAATGTAGCTACAAAAAAAAAATTAATATAGTCAAACATAATGACAAGAACCATTGCTATACGTACTTGTGAAACTAAATGGGTACGTCCCGGGCCGTCCTAGTTCGTGTTGCACCTAATCCACTTTCTGCCGGGAGATAGTGGATAACTTTTCACACACCTCCATGTGGTGGTAGAAAGTAATCCTCGATAGCGGATTCCACCAAATGGGTTACCTACCGTGAGATTTTTGGTTGAAAAAGGGGGGATATGGTTCATTCATGGACCCTATTCATTGAGTGGGTCCACACACAGACCGACAAAGCTGTCAGGAAAATTGCGCAATAAGTTCTTTGTTGTTTTGCGATACCGGTACATAGCCCTCAGTATGTCAATTTGCTTGTATTTGGGTTGGTTGGTTGTTGTCTGGAAATTTTATGTTCGGACCTTGGGGGGAAGCAACATTTTATATAATTATGTAAAAAATCATCTATACTTTTTTAGTAATTAATTTAGTATAGAATCTCCTATGTTACATTTTGATGTGCTAAATCCATACAAAGTCCTGAATGAATGATTGGACTTAACGTGTGTTTAAGGTCCAGGACCTGCCAAAACACGTTCCATCGAAGTTGTAATATTAAATTTACCACATGGCCTAAGTGTCATTGCATATTTATAGATCAATTGCAAATTAATCCACACAATATACAACAACGGGTAAAATCAGGAAATATCAGCCTGTAATACGAATTACAAAAATTCCTATTACATAAACATACATTAAAATACAATATTAAAAGTAATAACATAATGATTAAAAACAAAACAAAACATCAAATATCATTAGTAAACACATAATAAACATGATTAAAAATGATGAGATGAAATGAAAGTGCTGTACGCGAGGACCATGATTAGTCAACGTGCATGCACAAGGGTCCATTTTGATGTAGGCATCTATCTGGCCCGCACTCGAAAGTTACAAGTGTGGTATCCGAATTTCATGCCATATCATTACACGATCACACTCATGTATTTTTCATCCGACATTTCGTTCCCTCATACATGAGACTTTCACAAGGAATGACCAGCAGCTCATAGGACGTCACAATCACATGATTTCCGGGTCCACACTTCGTCACATTGAGGTGACTGAGATAGTGGACCCCTTCGTCACAGTTCATGGATCGGAAATCATGTGATCCGCTGGTCATTCCTATAGGAGAGGATGAAAAATACATGATCGTTTAGTGATAAACTATGTATTATGAACACAAACCGATCTGATTAACCTATTCAATCGACTCCCTATATCTCAAATAGGAGAAAAATATCAGGTCTAGTGAAGAGATCAGGGAAGAATATCACCTTTGGTGGAGTAAAACATTGCTGAAACTGAAGAAAACAATCACCACCATTGACAGAAGCAGACCATCTATAATAGGCGCCAGAGTGGTTTCATCAGACCAGGCAAGAGATCAACGTCTGTGACTCCCCCAATTTCGTAAAAATGTTACATAGATTCATTTTCTACTATGCACTTTTTACTACTTTCCTGTGTCTCAAAAGCAGAAGAAGTATGGTACAGTACTAGAGTACTACGTCGTGTAGAAATAAATGTGTTCGTCACAACATAATTTTTCCCCTACCGTAACAAATAAACCTGCAACTTTTGTTCTCAGGTCGGCACGGTAAGCTAGGTTGGATTCAGTTATATATTTACAGCACACACACACAATATAAATGTTCTAAGCTTATGGACAACAAAATTGAATGATAGCCCAAATCATCACGACACTTACCATCTACAGTATACGTCCATGTGATGTTATTGAACTTGAACTTCTTCAAGATACTATACTGTACATGTGAATAAGTATATAACATCGGTGGGAATTTGTACTTACTGTACATCTTATGTGTTGCATACATACCGGTACATGTGTTATCACCGATTACAATCTATTTGCAGTGGGACCACTGAACAACATAGTGAAGAGCATTGCCATCACCACTATAGCTGAGGAGGATATCCAAGTTGGTGCGACAGAAGCCAATTGTGGTGTCAAGGGTGTTTGCGCACCGAACACCTTCCCTATCTATGTGTCCAGTGGCTATGGAAATGAAGAAATGCCCTCTGTATGCATGAACGGAAAATAGTAAGTGGTTATATATTTTGTCCTGTACAGTATACAAAACTTTTATTATTTTGTTATTCTATACAGTTAGTGTAATAAGTATTGTACTATAAATTTGATACATATCTGAATATATTTGCAGGGTCTTAAATCTGAACTTTTAAAGTACTGGTGCATAGCCTAGCATCGTGAACCATCCCTAGTGCGGTAAACTCAGCCTCATTGACAGCTCAGACCCGAATTGACTGGAGTGGATGTACGATGTAGGCATGATTTTTGCCAACTTCCGTGACTCGAAGGCTGTGGAATGAGCCAGTGGAATTCCAACGAAAGCTACCCAGTCCCAAGAAACCACTAATCCAGGGAAGTAGGGATAAGTTCCTTTCACAAGTGAATTGCCACAACACATGCAAACGCCATACAAAGTTATCCAAATTCTTTATAGGCCTCTGGTTATTCTACCCGCTTATAACATGCATTGTACAGCTGTAGTTATGTGAAGTTATTGTAGAGTGTGTGTCCGATCATGATGTGTATGGGCACAAAGAAATACCATCTATCTGACTGGTTGATAGATTCTTAGTTCTATCTTTAGTTTGAAATCAAATCAAAATATTGTCTTAACTGTTTGTAATGTTACAGCTACCTTGCTAAAGGGTTGAACAATGCCGGTCGAGGTTTCAATGTCATGGTCATTGACACAGTACGGCGGCTGCCTGTCAGGATCGACAGATTTGATACTTACGAGGAAGGTGAGATAAAGTAGACTATCCTCCTAGTAACAGTTGCCTTACTAAAGGATGCAACAAAGGCAGCTGAGGATTCCATCAGATGGTGATTAATATGATACACCATGTTTCTGTAACAATTGGCAGAGTTGATACTTACGAATAAGGTATTTACTATGTAGGCTTGATTAGTAGTCACAATCCCCTTCCTCAAGGATGGAACAATAGCAGCCAAGGTGGCTTCAATGTGATAGTGTCCGACACAATTTACTGTGCTTGGGGTGGTTACTTTTGTTACTTACTCTGCCTCAATAGCTCAGTCGGGTGCACGTTGGATTTGTAATCCTAAGGTCGTGGGTTCGACCCCGACAAGCGCAGATCATTGAGAGATTGTTGCACACACAAATTCATCGTCATTCACATGAAATGTTAAACCAAGGTGCGTACGACTGGTAATACCTTAAATGTGTATTTAAGAGTATGATAAATATTATACAGTACGGTACAGTATTGAACCGTTCTAGCCATAATTGCCTCAAAGGATTGAGCAATGCTGAACAATGTAAATTCTTCTTGTGAGCAAAAATAGAGAGGGTAGGCTCTGGGGGCTTTTGCAGCTAATTAATGGGTCGGACACGCTTATGCCTGACTACTTCATACAGTGGATTCTGCAGCTCTGTACTGTATATCCCGAAGATACAAAACAGTACATGTCTACCCATCTGATTTGAGGACAGCCCCAAGGACGAGAATCCTCAGCGCTCCAATCCGGCATTTAATTAGGCAGACGCAGTACATCGCCTAGTCACCGAAGTCGAGATTTCAGAATCCTCAGATAAGAGTTTGATTAGATCTATCCGCATTGCTCAACATCCTCTGGTCTAACATGAACCCGCCAATTGATACACAAAATCTGTCACAAGCAACAGCTTTGGAA
>WNLI01061553.1:0-11135 GCA_025802215.1 Wirenia argentea
CGATACTTCTTTGGTACAGTGTCAGTGACCACGGAGAGATTCAAGTAGTCGTGGTGGATGGCTTCCCAGTTTGCCTTTAGACCTGGGAAATGACGCGTTTATGGTTGAAACGCAGTCTCAAAAACAAGTAGTCATGGTGGATGGCTTCCCAGTTTGCCTTTAGACCTGGGATATATGACAAACGTATATGTCTGAACTCTGAAACACAATCGCAAAAACAAGAAGTCGTGGTGGATGGCTTTCCAGTTTGCCTTTAGACCTAGGAAACGACACGTTTATGGTTGAAATGCAGTCTCAAAAAAAGTAATCCATCGTGGATGGCTTTCCAGTTTGCCTTAAACCTGGGAAATGGCAAACATATAGCATTTATGTTTGCAACGCAGTCTCAAAAATGTAATCATGGTCACTTGGTGGATGGTTTCCCAGTTTGCCTTTAGACCTGGGGAATGGCATTGAACGTTTATGTCTGAAACGCAATCTCAAAAACAAGTTGCCATGGTGGATGGGCTTCCCAGTTTGCCTTTAGACCTGGGAAATGGCAAACGTTTATGTCTGAAACGCAATCTCAAAAACAAGTTGTCATGGTGGATGGCTTCCCAGTTATGAGTTTGCCTTTAGACCTGGGAAATGACACGTTTATGGTTGAAACGCAGTCTCAAAAACGAATGCATAGTGGATCGCCTTCCACTTTGCCCTTAGACCTATGAAACGGCATACATACTCATATACCGTTTATGGTTGAAACACAGTGTCAAAAACAAGTAATCATGGTGGATGGCAGCTGGCTTACCACTTTGCATTTAGACGTGGTAAATAGCAAACTTTCGACCTATGAAATGGCATACATATTACATTATGCCATTTATGTTTGAAACGCAGTCTCAAAAACAAGTAACCTTTATTTATACGTGGGAAATGGCAAACGTAACTCATGTTTAACCTTGAAACGCAGTCTCAAAAACAAGCAATATTGGTTGGTGGTTTCCCAGTTTGCCTATATACAAGGAGAATATCAAAAGTATTTCATGGTTATAAATCTGAAACGCATCATTGAGACCTAGAAAAAACGAAGTATGTAACGTCACTGGCTGAATAAGGAAGTTACAGGATCAACTCTAGCCAATGAGAATGACCTTCAAAAGGGCGTATATCCATTTTCGATGGGACCTTTTTTATTCAAGAGTGTAATGTTTCCGCTACACACAAAATTTTTAGCCAAATGAGAAATTATTTTGAATCCGTCTATAAATAATTGACCTTGGCTAAAAATATGGGAAAAAATGATAAAATAATGCTAAAATTTAACAAAGTAGACAGGACACTCACCGGCCAAGATGGCTTGCCGTTCCGCTTCAGAGAGTTGGTTCATGGCGCCCCGACGGAAATATTCGGCTACGTAATTGTCGTATTCCGCTTGGGCGCGAGCCTCCTCTCTTTTGCGTGATTCGATATACTTGGGAGTTTCTCCGAAATCCTGTTGGTAGGTTAAATAATTCATTCATTGCCGGGTGATTTATGTGACCTTGAACTTAACCTATGTGACCTTCAACTTAACCTGTGACCTTCAACTTAACCTATGTGACCTTCAACTTAACCTATGCGACCTTGAACTGAACCTATGTGACCTTGAACTTAACCTATGCGACCTTCAACTTAACCTATGTGATGTTGAACTTAACCCATATGATCTTGAACTTAACCCATGTGACCTTCAACTTAACCTATGTGACCTTCAACTTAACCTATGTGACCTTCAACTTAACCTATGTGACCTTCAACTTGACCTATGTGATCTTATTTCATCGTTACAACTACATTATTGCAATACTCTATACCATACAGTTATTAGCTCAATTTAATTCTGGTGTATTGTTAGCGTTACACTAGCGGGACATTTATGGTATTAATGCATTTGTCGACGCGCCATATGTTTTATGAAACTCTTTGGTAAAAATTTTCCTGTTTAGTTCAGTTTAGATAGTTTAAACTGCGATCCAATGTACTATACATAAGTATCTCCTTTACCCGTAGGAAGCGGTGATCATTTTGATAATTCTCTACATACGTATAGTAAAGCAAGTAAATGGTAGATTTCTATACCCTCTAACACGTCACTGGGAGTACACTCCATTGCAAAAAAGACCGAACGGGTAAAAATTGTACATGTATTTGTTGTCATAACTCAAGAACTATGGTAGATATTCACACTATTTCTTCCACAAATGTTCTACATGTTCTCAAAGGTCGACCAGAGGTCACATTTTTCTAGGAAATGGACTTTTTGTATATGACGTAATTTTTCCAGATCTAGATAAGATATATGGATTATTTTTTGTATGTGAGTTAGCAAGTGGCCATATATTCATAGTTTATATTTTCAAGGTTAAAGGTCAACGTATCAAGGTCATGTGACCACCTTGAAAATTCCCCCAAAAAACCTGATTTTTGTTTTTTTCAATTGTGACCTTGACCTTTGACGATTTTACATACCCCATGGTAGCTAGGTATGACGTCACGACATAAGGTCGTTGCATATATTGCATGATTCATAGATCAAAGTCATCCTGACATATCTTGGAAATCCAGATTTTAGGGGTATTTTTGAATGACCGTACATGACCTTGAAAAGTGACCTTTGACCTTGAAAATATAACATATGAATGTATGGCCACTTATTAACTCACCTACAAAAAATAATCCATACATACCTTATCTAGATCTTGAAAAAATACGTCATTTAAAAAAGTCAATTTCCTAGAAAAATGTGACCTCTGGTTGACCCTTGACCTCAAAATATGACACCGCATTTGCTTTAACATTTCATATAGAGCTTCATTGTATAAAATACGTCATTGCTTCCCCAATAAAGGCACGATCAATGACTTATATTTTATTCAGAGCTTGTGTTGTTGTTCGAATAGCTTTGTCTAAATACTACTTTTGTTTTTATGTCCGAGCTATTTGTCATATTGATTTCGAAGTATAAAATGATTTGGAATACCAGTGTTCCTATAGTATAGGCTATATTCCATACGAATAAGTAATAAATGGACATGCTGACAATGTTACATTGTACATACAGTATGTACAATGTAACATGGTCAGCATGTCCATTTCTTCTTCATTATGCTGTCAATTATAATAGTCGAGTCCAGAGCCGACCTGGTATCGACATAATGGGTATCGATCCCAACTTGTCCGCAAAGAGGGACAATTATTAAATATAATTAGTCGTACATCCAATTTTGATGCCGGAAAATCTATCATGTATCGATACACACGCACAACATAGACCTACTTGCGTGTATCTTTCAATGATACTGTATGTGCATGAGTGCATCTGGACACACTCATTTCTCTTAGTGCAGTTATATTTTCGCTATGTAGATTTTCGTTTGAATTTTCTGTATAATACTCGATAGGAATGTGGATTAGCGTTTGTTGGTGGATAATCACCCTCACGTGCCTTATACACGTTTCCGGTAAGTAGTACCATAGCTGATTATAATTAGAATTATGGCTAGAATTATGTATACTGTAGAGGTAAAGTGTTCGATTTCGAGGTTCGATGCCCATTATAGCGCAGTACGGCCCCTTACAGCGCAGTACGGCCCCTTACAGCGCAGTGCGGCCCCTTCCAGCGCAGTACGGCCCCTTACAGTGCATTACGGCCCCTTACAGCGCATTACGGCCCCTTACAGCGCAGTACGGCCCCTTCCAGCGCAGCACGGCCCCTTACAGCGCAGTACGGCCCCTTACAGCGGAGTACGGCCCCTTATAGCACAGTACGGCCCGTACAGCGCAATACGGCCCCTTACAGCGCAGTACGGGCCCTTACAGCGCAGTGCGGCCCCTTACAGCGCAGTGCGACCCCTTACATCGGAGTACGGCCCCTTACAGCGCAGTACGGCCCCTTACAGCGCTGTACGGCCTCTTACAGCGCAGTAGGGCGAAGACACTGACGCAGCTGGCGATCGAACACACGCGAGGCACGAGCCGCACGACCCTCTGCTTACAAATCAGAATGCATAAATATATGCATTCACTTCTGATAGTAGGCTATAATATAACAGTCAAGCCAAATTCATAAAAAAATTCTAACAGTCCGTCTGCTTCTGTACGCCCACGCCCACACATCGTGTCCTCTTTACTCATGCACAGTCGCGATCACTAAATCGTTTGCTTTGCTATGTGGCTATAGTGTTGTGGAGACTGTGCATGGGTATAGTCACAACATACGTGTCTCCCTATAATACAGTCTCCACATACCCACCCATAGTCACTACATATATATGTTTACTCTATGCACATAGTCACCACGCCATACCATATGGTCTGTTAGCCTATATCACACACATGTAAAAAAAATATACCTGTAGACTATGCCGCACTTTCAGGTTTGTCATGTTTCCGGGTAATGTATGTATTTGAAATGCGGATGGAAAGCCCAAGAAAAAATCACTACAAGTAAGGGCGTCGAACCCACACCTCTCACTTGAAAGGCGGACGCTGTAACCACTATAGGCTACACCATGAGAAACTACATATTATAGCCTACCAATGTGCCACTATAATATATCCACAGTGACCACGCGTTACTACCTAGCACAGCACCCGAGCCTACTCACAGGACTCCAGGTTATCAAATCCGTTGGGCCCGTGACAATTGACGCGTGCGCGGGAGAGTGTGCGTCCGACAGCATGTGTGTGGGTGTGGCTCACTCCATAACAGACTGTCAGTTGTTGAACAAACAATCGGTGGGAGTCAGGCCTTATGTGTATTTGAATGGAGATACGATATATCTGGTCGAAGGTACGTAGGCTATTCAGGTGTATAAAAAAGAAAACAGATTTCCAAGGGGGATAACGCAAAATATACTCAGTGTGTAGTCACGTGGTATATACCACTGTAAACATACACGTCTCTTCTTTCTAAAAAGCTATTAACCATGAAAATCCAATGTGCGATAGCAAATATATATATGCCACGTTTTGTGAGGCCACATAAAATGAGCCCTGCACCAAGTTTTGGCATAATCTATGAACAGTAAGCTATTAGCCTACGACTTATACCACTCCGTCCCTAGGTAATAGTTTTATTATTCGAGCTTAGTTTGTGTATATTTATGTTATTTTCGATAAAATCGTTGGACTTGAGCCATGTGGTTTTTTATGCGAGTGTTACAAATCACGAAACGACCGAGTTACGATGAGGTCCAGAGATCAGGCAGGCCATGCGTCGGCGTGCCGAGTAGTGGGTGGAAACACGTAGTAGAGGGTGGGGAATAGGTTTTCTTTTTTTATACACCCTGTATAAGTACATTTAAACTAGAATTGCAGCGTAGCTGAATTTGGGATATATATTGGCTTTAACCCTGAGCTGCATTTCGTACTTCCATCTTATTCATTCACTTTGGTGCATGGAAGTTGACCCAAAATGGTTGCATCTATTCATTTGTCTGTTACACCATGCTCATCTTACAAGTGCGTGCCATGTCATCAGGTACTACTGTAGGCCTGCACAGTGCACATTGGGCTGGGTAAAGAGTATTATAGCGGATCGTTCAGACCAAAGTTTGTGTTCATTTACTCGTGGTATTATTGACTGCTTGTAATTTGGGGTTTTTGTGGGGGAAAATGTAACCGGGAAAATGAGCAAATGCTTGTTGTGTGCTGATATTGTTTTAGCAGTTTCGTGGGCGTACACAAAGTCCATCATGTGACGTCATTTCACTAAGGTGCATTAATTAACGTCGCGATACGTAGCGGCTATACAATACTACTGAATAGACGGAATTTCCTGTAGCCTAATTTGTCACCCTCAAACAGGCGACGTCGAACTGCTTGCACTCCGCGCTTCCGCCGGGTCTGGGTCCCACCCTCACGCCGTCTACACCGGGACCCCAGACTCAGGTGACGTCATAACTGCCACTAATCTTGCCACACCTCTCACCAACATCTACAAACACCCCATACTGGAGCAGTGGGCCAAACATGACATCAAACAGGTGAGATTAACTGTAGAGGCCTACGATACCTGAGTGTAGGCTATACCTGTACCATGCCGAAATATGACAGTCACATGACACACGGGATCGAGACTTGCAAATCACCAAGCCTGTTAACAATTACTCTGCCACGAGTATCGTATTACCTCTTAATTCCCGCTAGTATTAATTTATTTTTGTGTCGGAAAAATTAGGTACGTATAGAAATAGCCGACTGTAGGCCTACAGTCCACTTAGAATTGTAATTGCCCTCTAAATCTATGAGTATTAATAGGGGAAATCCGTAATACGAGGTCGTCATAGGCCCCTTACTATTCTTTTTTCTTTTAATTAATATTGAAAAAACCAGGCATCGTATAGCATTTGGGAAGTATGCATGTTGTTACGATAGAAAACTTCATACAAGTAGATTGCCGCCTTTACCATCTTAGCATCTCAACTCTATATATGAGAGATCGACGGAGAGCATCCTCCTATACAGTACAGGAGGGTATAAGCTGCGAAGAATAAATCCATAAACACAGATTGCATCATGTCTGGTTCTCGTTATGCCTAGCTCATATCAGCTTATAAAATTGTACTCGTAACCCGATATAGGTAAACCGTGTCTGTGCAACGTGGCAGGTGGTGTTGGGTATACGCGCAGCCGCAAACGACATACGAACAATCAAGTTCGGCGCATCGGGAGTGTCGGATAAAATGGGGTGGATGACGAAAGATCGACTGGTGACGTCATCGTGGTCAGATCTGCAGCCGTCATCGTTGTCAGCGAGTAGTGGTGCAGTGGTCAGGCTTAGCGAGTAAGTTATATTGCTCTTTCATCGTAGGTAGGCGTAACAAGTTTGAGCTAGTCCAACTTTAAGCTATATGTAGGTAGCCTATAACCTAGCTAAATTAAAACCAATGAACACACCGAGGTCACATTTTCACGACTCTCGTATCGCCGGAGCAATGGATACAGGAATCAACACCGATAGCCCCGTATACCGTACATCTCGTGCAGATATATGGTCGTTGGGATTCCCTTTGGGGTATCCCTCTGTGGTTTCCATTCGTGGTTTTCACCTCATGGTTTCGCTCACGGGTTTCCCTCAATGTCTGCCAATCGATACTGAATTTGTGGCGTGTACGTCAGCACGGTATAGCGTTTGGCGACATCATGCCCATTATAATCCTTCATCCACAGCTCTGGTGACGACCGCACCTTCTTTGTGAACAAAAATTACGGCGGTTGTTCTGCCGACGCGGGGTGGTTGGTGGTGAAGACAGTGGCGGCAGTGGGGTGTCCGTGGGAGGTGGGATACCCCAGTTATCCCGTGATATTGTACAGTACGTTGGGTACGGCCGCCCGGTGGAGTGACGCTGGTTAGTATGGCACTAGATTCCACTCCGTAGATATATAACTTCTATAGTCAAAGACGTCAATATGCATACATCGTAAAAAAAATTTAACATGGATAGTCATGCCATACAAACAACGAGTTACGTCCATATCTGTCTCAGCACCATTCACTCCATAACCCGATCCATCATTCGATATGTTGTTCGGTCCATTGTTCAATCCGTCGTTCAATCCGTTATCATTCATCGTTCGATGCATGGCTTGATGCATTGTTTGATTCGTTGTCCGATTCATCGTTCGATTAATCGTTTGACCCATCGTTCAATCTGTCATTCTATAAATTGTTGGACCATCGTTCGATCCATTATCTGACAAACAGTTGATCCATCATTCGGTCACAATTCGATATGTCAGTGAAAAGTCCATATATAATCAGGGAGTTTAGGTTACAATTGTTTTGGCTAATCATCACTTCAAATCACATGGGGTTGACTGACCGCGCGTACCGACCAGATGGTTATGAATTATGATGGTGAATTGGTGATGTTTCAGCGAATATTGGTCAAGCTACCGACCTGCTTCTTACGCTCGTGTTGGGTACTGCCAAGGCTTACATCGGACATACCGGTAAGTCTATATTACACGGTGTAGAGAAGGGATATAATTACATATTATGTCTACTACCCCCTCCCCCTATATATATAGATAGATCTCGATACATAAGACCCCACCCCCACTGATACATCAAACACGCCGCCTCACCACTTCGTGACCAATACCTCAAACCTCCTCCGACCGATATATACACTTTCTGACGTCACGGAGTGGAGTCCAGAAAGATTTGTTTACATGGCATGTATAACTACACAGTGAGTAGTATGCAAGTAGAAGGTAGCATACGCTTGGGTATGCTGGTCGACTCGGTACTCTCTCTGGCGTTTCTCAGTTGTCATAGAATCAGGTCGATTTATACTGCTCAAATAGGCCCAGAATATACTCTGATAATCTAGTGGCTAAATCATGTCTTCTCAGCCTCCATAATAATTATTCCAGAATCGGATGCGTGTTCTCAAAAGCACATCCGATTAATCCAGAGTATTATTCTGGCTATTCTGACAAGCACACATGTTCAATTATTGTACAGGTTTTTACTATCTTGTTTAAAACGGAAGTAGGCTACTGCGAAGTGGGTCGCGTGACGAGTCACGTGACAAGCGGCTTACCGGTTAGCAGCGGGCGGAATTCACAGGAATTCTGTTCCCGAACCGGAAGTGAAAATTGGGCGGGAAAATTCAGAAACTGTTCGCAATGCATTGTGGGACATGCTGTTGGATAACAATCATAACATGGATGTCAGCAATGCATTGTGGGATTGCGCGACGTCATTTAAAAGTCGACGATTGGGGGTCATAATAGAATTAATTTTTAAATTACGACGATGATTGATTTGATGATTTGGTACCCACCTTACAAAACCAACCAACCAACTCAAATCAATCCGATCAATCAAATTAACCAAACCAATCGAATCAATCGATGAAAATTACAAAAATGATGAAATCGACGAAAACGACAATAATGACCAAAATTACCAAATTGAGGAAAATAACAAAATTGAAAAAAACAATGAAATCGACATCAACCACAACAGTGACGAAAACCACGAAATAGACGAAATCGCAAATATACGAAATCGATGAAATAGACGAAATCGGTGAAACATACGAAATCGATGAAATAGACGAAATCGATTCAATCGACAAAATCGATTCAATCGACGAAATCGATTCAATCGATGAAATCTATTCAATTGACAAAATCTATTCATTCGACGAAATCAATTCAATCGACGAAATCTATTTAATCGGCAAAATCGATTCAATCGACGAAATTGATTCAATCGACGAAATCGATTCAATCGACGAAATCAATTCAATCGACGAAATCGTTTCAATCGGCGATTTTTGTGGTTGTCGTCGATTTCATCATTTTAATCGATTTCATTGTTTTTGTCAATTTGTTGTTTTGGTCAATTTGGTAATTTTGGTCGTTTTCATCGTTTTCGTCGATTTCATCATTTTAGTCATTTTCATCGATTGCTTCGATTGGTGTGGTAAATTTGATTCATTAAATTGATCGGATAGATTTGAGTTGGTTGGTTTTGTTAGTTAGGTACCAAATCATACATAATCATACCTGGCTAATTTATTTGCAATCAAAACGTTTCAACTTTTCCTGGCCTAATCTTAATCAGTGGATGGAAAAATAACTAGAGCTAAGTTAGCTTAAATAGTAAGTAGTATCACTAATTCACTATGCAGTCGACAGTGGCAAACTGGCAACACGTACACAGTACGCGATAATCCGGTAATCCCCAGAATTACCCATGCCAATCAACCTCTCCGTCTCCGTAAGTATTGACTCCAGATGTCAACTAGGCTACATGGCGTAATGCCCATTACACGGCATTTCACAGTCATATAAACCAAGCGCCTCCCTGGTGTGTGACAGTGGTCGTTTGTTGGCAGATGGGTACTTGATAAACAAATACTAGAGCAAATTGCACGAGCATGGCACGGTACGGCACTCGGTTAGGTCATTATACTGTCCTACACCATCATTTTTAAAACGTCGGTTTATATATCACAAAAACAATAGCGGTACACTTGCGTGGCCATGTCTAGAAAATCATGTCTACCTTGAGATATAGGTAGACCTACATAGCCTATGTCACAATTTGCAGCCCTGGCACGGCCCGCCCAGATTGCATGTTTTATGACTACAAACAAAACGCACGAAAAGGATAGATACCCATTTTAGGCAACTGCATGGTTAGGAACCGTTCATGGAATCGTGCCCTGCATGCAGAACACACAATTATCATTGTGGAATTCCACGATGCTTCGTTCGTTTATATGAGATAGACCGATATATAAATCGTGCCTTCCCGAGCTAATCCGGTCCACCTCGAGACCGATCAAATACTGGTCAGATTCCTTTACAGAGGAAATACAAGCCGTGCTGTTATGTGCCATGCCAAACACTTGTAAACATGTAAGATCTATACGATACAATATCATCGCCTTACCGATGAAAACAGTGAGATAAGAAGCGATTTATTTACCGGGATGGCGATGGGGGGTGAACGCACTGAACGCACTGAACGGTGAGTTGGAATGGGAGGGAGGGAAAAGGGAGAGGGGAAATGAGAGAGGGGGACAGGTGAGGGAAATGGTAGAGGGGCGAAAGGAGGAGGAAAAGGAAAAGAAAGAATGGGAAGGGGTGGTAAAGTGAGGGTAGTGAAAAGGGGAAATGTGAAGAGGGCTGGAGAGTAAAGGGAAGATGGTGGGAGGGAGGGGGAAGGGTAGGGATCGGGAAAGGGAAGGGGTGGTAAAGGGAGAGGGAAGGAGAAAGTTGAATGGAAGGGGGATAAGGAGGGGAATGACGAGAAGGGGAAATGTGAAAGGAAAAGAGGGGGGGGGGGGCTAGGAAGAAAGGGTAGGAGGAAAAAAAATCGAGAAGTGGGAAATGAGTGAGAGGGATGGGAATGGGATGGCAAGAGTGGGACGACAGGATAGGCATAGGTGAGAGGAAGAGGGAGGGGAAAAGGAAAGAGGGGAGGGGAGAGGAGGATGGGAGAAGAGGGAGAGGAGAAGGGTAGAGGAGGAGGGGAGAGGAGGAGGGGAGAGGAGGAGGGGAGAGGAGGAGGGGAGAGGAGAAGGGAGGAGGAGGGGGGGAGAGGAGGCGGGGAGGGGGGAGGGGGGGAGGGGATAGGACGAGGGAAG
>WNLI01061663.1:0-11133 GCA_025802215.1 Wirenia argentea
AACTATAAAAGTGTCATGAATAACAAACTATAAAAGTGTCATGAATAACAAACTATAAAAGTGTCATGAATAACAAAAGTCCTATAAAAGTGTCATGAATAACAAACTATAAAAGTGTCATGAATAACAAACTATACAAGTGTCATGAATAACATAAATATTATACTTAATATCATAATCACAGTGAATCACCATCTATTTTTGTACCCCATAAAATACCCTCTAAAACTTGGCCTAAGACCTAAGTGATCTCAACTGATAATACTGTGTTAACGTGTATTTACAATTTTACATGGGGATACGGTTTTCAATATATTGGTGACCATCGACACTGTTTCTCATAGCCTATACAAAGCGGCAATGAATACAAAAACGCTCGACGAAGATATCCGGTACTGTTCCCATTTTGTGTAATACGTTGAATGTCTAATGAAGCGAGAGTACTTTGATTGGTAATAAGAGCGACAGCTGCGATCGAAAAATAGACACATAAAAATCCAACCTGTTGAACTGAGATAGCTTTTGTTGTCACTTTAATATATTTCAGCCCGATTGAAAG
This sequence comes from Wirenia argentea, assembly GCA_025802215.1. NCBI lineage: Eukaryota > Metazoa > Mollusca > Solenogastres > Pholidoskepia > Gymnomeniidae > Wirenia > Wirenia argentea. Next base: position 560 of record WNLI01061663.1, read on the forward strand.
TCGATACTTATCGGGCTTTACCAATAATGGTAAAGACCCCCCTTTTCAGTCTTTATTTCACATGCGACAAATTTTCTCAAAAAGTCAGCCCCCCCCAGAACAAAATCCTAGTGCCGCTCCTGGGTGTGTCAGTAACCATATCCTCGTTTAAACCCAGATACTCCATGACACAATACACCCTATCAGAGCACTTATATTATGTTGTATTTATATTATGTATGTTATATCGTCGGTTTCATACAAAAGGTCGTATCTCAAATTTTCGCATTTTCCGGGCGATAATGTTACTCCCGTTCCATTCCAACGTACAGTCGATCCTACACATAAGTAGGCTAGACTGTAACAGCAACTGTTGTATGATGCATTTAATACAGTTTTAAAGATTTGCGTTTGTATTTTTTTTTGCCATTTCAAAGGAGGTCCTGGTTATACATTACAACTAGTTCCCAAGGTTTTTAATTTGTAAGCAGTCACATAATAGGCTATATATATATGTGGCCCTGGGAGTTAGATCTAATTGGAATGGTTTAAATATAATATAATGTCAGGCATCAAAGGTTTAAAATGGAGTAGCATGATGTTTATATAGTTGTAGGCTATGTACTGACTTAATACCAATAATATATACATTTTCATTGTGCAACATTTTCACCAAAATCGGCTTTGGCAAAAGTTGACTGTTCGCAATTATTGACTAAATTAAATGGCAGATTGGCTAAAAAGTTAGGTAACACATTTTACTTTATTTTCATGAATTATTTATTTATAGACGTTGCAACCATTTATTGTTTAGTTTTATTATTTGTTATTAATGTGATTTACCCGGTAATTGTATATACTGAATGTACATATTATTTTCTTTATTAAGTTAGCTATGTTGTTGCTTGTCTATATTAACTAGTGCTATATTTAATTATTATATAAATATATATACATGCGCATATTTAATACTAATAGTCTCTTTATAAAATTTTTTGTTTGACATTTTGTAAGTATGTAAGTATGTAAGTACTAAGTATGCTTGATAATCATATCAGGATAGACATTAGACAGTGTAGTAGGCTGATTTTTTATAGGAATATTTTATATTTAGTTGAAAATATAATGTGATGTATGACATGTAACCTATAAGTGTTTTAGGCTAAACGTTATGTATGTTATGGCTATATTAGCTGATAAAAAGTTGATGGTTGGTTGTTAATTATGTTAGGTATAAATTAAAAGCAGTTTTGTGTTTATACTGTATGTTCAAGGCTTCAAGCTGAAATGTTAGGAAAATTAATTAGTTATTTGGAGTAATTGTGTATTCATCTGTTGTGAGCAAAGTTGGTATGTTGTGTTCATGCTTTACATACATGTCATCTTCAAACACGTGTAGCCTACATTATGCTATATAACTATTGAAATACATTTTAAATGAAATGAAATTTATGTCAATAGTTCATTTTATTGTTTGTATTTTTGGAGTACCTACTGTATTTGAATGTATTAGAAAAGCTTCTGATTATAATGTTTACTATATTTTTCCCCCATTTACCAAAAACAATATAACAATCAGTATAACACTGGACCACCGCGCAATCACTGGACCACCTTGCAACCACTGGACCACCTTGCAATCACTGGACCATCGTGCAATCACTGGACTATACAATTACTGACTAAATTTACTGCAGCACTCAATTATTGGATCAGCCAAATTGAGCCAATTACCGGACCACCCATGCCATTATCTTACGGGCCAAACACCCGTCCATTCAATAACCAGACCACCCAATTACTGGACCTCTCGATCACTGGACCACCCAATAAGCGGACCATCCGATCACTGAACCATATCGTTGGACTAACCCATCAATGGATCACTGGACCACCCAATCATATGGATCGACTATACTATCTATAATCTCTGGACCCATCAATCACCGGACCATTTAATCAATGTTCATTCAATCACTGGACCAGCTAATTGTGGGACCAACCAAGCACTGGATGATGTAATCTCACAATACAATCACTGCACCATAGAATCAATGCACCATACAATCACTGTACCATACAATCACTGCACCATACAATCACTGCACGATACAATCACTGCACCATACAATCATTGCACCATGCAATCACTGCACCATACGATCACTGCACAATACACTCATTGTACCATCCAATCACTGCACCATATAATCACTGAACCGTACAATTACTGCACCATGCACTCACTGCACCAAACAATCACTGCACCATACAATCACTGCACCATACAATCACTACACCATACAATCACTGCACCATATACAATCACTGCACCATGCAATCACCGCACCATACAATCACTGGTTATTGGTTATGACCGAACTATATCATAGATCATTGTATCGATATTTGTTCTATCTGTAGGCTATGTTTTGGACTAGCATTGTAAATTGATTTATATACTTTCACTCTTTAGAATATTCATTGAAATCGCTGTGACTATAAACGTATTATATTAAGAACTTAGTTGTGAACATAAGACATTTTCAACTGTTTAGTCTAATCTTAAATTAACATACGAAACTTTCATCTATATAGCGTAATAGCCAAATCTGAATTATGAACTGCAGTTTTGACACTCGTTTGTGTTACATTGGAAAATCTTTTTGTTTTATGATCGAATTTTGTATCTAATTAACTGTTTACTGTAAATAATTGTTGTATTATGTTTAAAGTATATATTAGTAGTAGCAACTATATTATTAATAGTGGTCGTCAGGCCTGTACATATATTTTGCCTTAATGTAAACCACTTTAATAAATTATTAATAAAAATAAAAAATAACAATTGTGCATAACTATAAACCTGTACCAGTGACTATAGTCATGTTCTGTAGGTTGTTGTATCCCGTGATGCGCGCAGTAACCACGTCTCCATTGGCAGTTGTATACTCGAGACACATTTTCTCAGAGAGTCGGTAAGTTGGCACAATTTCTGAGTGGTCCATCTGCTTCTGAGTCTGCAAAATCATTCACATGAGAACAATGAAGGAATGTAACGTTTTATGTGGGCCTACACATAAAAAGTAAGTAATTCCTTTGTAACCTCCAAAGTGGCTAATAGAATCCGGAGCTTATCTCGCTTTGTAGTGCAAAGCGGACCAATGCAATGTACAGGCGAAACCACACTGCACCGCCTGGATAGGACACTAGACTATCGCATGTTTCTTTCCTACTTTCTCACGCGACTGGTAGACAGAGCTAAGTTTGCCCAATGATAATTTCTGGGTACAAATTGATGGCAAATGTGGGGATTAACCCCACGGCTGCCGCCAAGGATTATGGTGGGCTAATCAGTGTATCAGTGCCTTTGACCGTTTGGCCACTGCGAGTCTACTCGTACACTAACAAAGCAAAATTAAAAGATCTATTTCTGACATAATAAGATCTCTATTTGATAGCAAGAAACCCTCTTCTAAATTGACTGTACGTGATTGATGGTACTTAATTACCTCAAAAACCGTATTATTACTATTACAAAAAGATAATCTGCAATCAAATAGGAACTGTCATATTATAACTTTGTCTTACTAAATTAACACACAACTTTTTTAGAAAGTGAATAATGATATTAATAATGAAAATGAAATTTACAAAATGGCGTAGCTTTGGGATTACGGTAGTGATATTGTCATACAGTACAGTTTGTAAGGAGTATCACCCAAATGGCGACCATATTTACTTCTACCGTACACAAAACGATATATAATTCTATCATTTTACTTTGCATTACTTAACGTTATCATTCATGCATGTATGAGTTACTTATGTATCGTTGACTGACCTTAATACCAGGAGTGTGGAGGGTGAATGAAGCTGGTGATACCAAGATCACATACGGCACTATGACTTGTCTTTTTACGTAGGTCCAGACGTGACGGGATAGTCGTTCCATAACAGAGTAAAGATGTTGTCACATTGACTTTAATTAATACATGTTGCTAGACCTAAACTAACCTTAATACCGGGAGTGTGGAGTGTGAATGAAGCTGGTGATACCAAGATCACATAAGGTACTATGACCTGTCTTTCTAGGTCCAGAGATGACGGGATAGTCGTTCCATAACACAGTAAAGATGTTGTCACATTGACTTTAATTAATACATATTGCTAGACCTAAACTGACCTTAATACCGGGAGTATGGAGAGTGAATGAAGCTGGTGATACCAAGATCACATACGGCACTATGACCTGTCTTTCTAGGTCGAGAGATGTGACACGATAGTCGTTCCATAACACAGCCAGGGTCACTGTCTTTACATCCTGGAGTATTGAAACACAATGATTGGATAACAATTGGGTAGATTTTGTGCCAATTATCCCCTTTGCCACCAATGGACCATAAAAGGTAATTTTGACCTACAGAAGTAAATATTCTGTCAGTCTGACACTAATCGACAGGTGACTGGTGTAAACCAGTGTCAATATCCATTGGTTACCCTTGATCAAGCCACAAACCATTGATTCAGGCCAGGTCATTAGGGTCACGGGTGTGACTTGATAACGCTGAATCCAGCTAACATCTCTCAAGTGTCACACTATCAGAAATATTTGATTGTCAATGGAGATAAGATAAAGAACCCATATGTTACCTACAGGATCTCCACGCAGTGGCATTCGTGGCCTACCCCATTAGTGTGAAATGAAGCAAAACATGTAGTGTCTAATCATTCGGAGATTGGGCCCAATCCCGTCAAAAAGAGGGCATAAATTGGTATCTGGACAATTAACAGCCTACTCACTGTATGTCGATAAAACATCAAACTATATAAACTAACCCCTCTCTAATCATGCATATATCCATGCATATTTCCCTTTCCCCGTTCATTGATTACAAATGTATTTTTATGGATTTATGTCTCCATGGTCATGAACGTAAACTCACAGTATGTGGTTCGAGGACCAAGCTCACGCGATCTCCCTCCCTCACTCTCCACCCATCTTTTTTCGTTGTTTCCTCGCCATGAGTAAGTACACCAGAACTCAGTTCAAACGTCACTTGCTTCTTCGTCTTGGCTCTAAAATGAGGTAATATAAATTGGGTAAATTATTATTAAATGAATATCAAATTAAAAGTAATATAATTATAATACAGAACGTTATGCATAAAACAATTTTTTAAATGAAGTTACAATTAATTTTTTGACAAAAAAATATTATTAAGTGATCAATTTCATGGATCATGGTACAGAGTAGAGCTAAGCAATACTACCATAACACTAACATGACATGAAACTGTGTTCCTGTCGTGTCATGACCAGTGACTTCGCGTCGTCTTCATATCATGCTTGGGACGATATGAATGCCTGTTGGCATAGTTATAAACCAGCTGCATGTAAAACAACGGTAGAGTGGGGTTGAAAATTATGTACCGTTTAGGGAATATTTATGTTGTAAATTTCTAAAATAAGGGAGAAATTCTAGCCACCACTTGTGATTGCAAATATTTAGGGTAAGTTGTCAATAATAACATTTTTTGGTGTTGAACATTGTCATAACTGAGGTCCACGAGTTTTGTGTTGAGTCATGCGAGATATATTTCCCTCACGCCGTGATAGTATCCGTGTCCCCTAATAAGCATGTTAAAGACTACAGGCCTTTTTTGTCCAGTACAGAGAATAGAATACGTATGTGATGTAGGCCTATAATGTAACTCACAGGTTGAGGCCAATAGCGAGCTTTACACCTCTCAGCAAACAGATGTCAATGCGGCAGAAGTATTCTGGGCTCATCCAATCCAGGCATTGTACGCTCATTCCCTCTGTGTTACCTAGTGACAGAGGATAAATATTGTAGGTCATTCATATTTAGTAGGTCATTTATATTTAGGCCACCCAACAAACAAATGTCAATGCGGCATAATTATTCTGGGCTCATCCAGTCCAGGCACTGGACACTCATGCCCTCTGTGTTACATAGCAACTGAGGATAAATAGATCATTCATATGTATGTGGGTCATTCATATTTAGATCATTCATATTTAGGTCATTCATATTAATCAATCAATCAATACAAGGTTTAGGTACAAAAGTCAGTCTCTACGAATCTCCCAGTTGTGCAATTGGCAGCTATTAAAGTGCATAATAAAGGATAACATACAAATAATGCCACATAAAAAGTAAATAAATAAAAGGTTTGTGGCAAATGCAAACCTTTTCCACCCAAAGGCAGAGGTTTTATATCAGAGTTTTCCTTCTCCTAGATGGATTACCTTCACCATGGCTAAGGACGCCCATCTTGCCAATAATGTATTAAGGCCGCTCAACAAACAAATAACAATGCAAGAGACTATTCCGTCATCATCCTACCCTAGACACTGTACGATCTGGCCCTCCGTATTACCTGGCAATAGGAGATAACTACAGTAGGTCATTCATCTTTAGGTCATTTATATTTCCGCCTGCCAGCGAATAGATGTCGACGTGACAAAGGACAAACCTGGACTCATCCAATCCAGGCACTGTAGGGTCATTCCTTCCATGTTATCTAGCAACATAACATAAATGGGTCTCAGTTTATCAAATACATCTCAGTTTATCATTTTTCATAGATGTCAGACACTTCACAGTAGGTGGATCCCATTTGACGAGCATACTGACTAAAATTGCTTTAAGAAGTGCCTTGCCTAAAGCGCACACATTGCGCCAATTCCTAATCATTTAGTACAGGTTATTTGAATCGCCTCAGATGCTATATCCATGTACAAACGGATGATGATGACGATGTGTTATAATTTTAGCAACATTGTCATACCATTTCATGAATTTTCCCTGATAACGACTTCTATACATTATTTAAGTGAACACTATTAAACAGTAAACATATCTACACGTACTTCAATGTTTATACCTGATACGACGCTGCCAAATAGGACGAGGTTCTCAGACGTTGATGACGACGCCTCGCCATCTGAGCTGGTGAAACATCGGCGTCGGGAACTGAAACTTGGGCATAGGGCTGCGTCTATGTCCTGTACAACACACAACCATAAAAATAATGTTGTAAAATGTAGAGGGAGGGTGCAGCTCGGTGGTAGAGCTTAATGACAGCAGTTCAGTGGTAAAGTGCTCGCTCGATATGAGATGTGGGATTGTTGGGGTTCCGGATTTAAGCCTGGCTGCGGAAAATCTTGAAATGGCATTTTTCCGCTGATACTGGAATTCCCTTTACCCCTGCTTTCACCAGCTCAGTCGTTAAATTGAGCATTTGGGGACTAGGTAGTTTAGTAAGAATTCTGATGGCTTCGTCCAACTGTCTTAGCGTCATGGAAGATAGATCAAAACTATCCTGCCCACGTCCGGTGGTTTTCTCTAGGTACTCCAGTTTCCGCATCAAATAAGTACTAGGTAGAGACGCAGAAGTCTGCTTTAGACAGGATCCCTGTAGATCACGGCCGGTGCAGATATAACCGACTCTGATATAACCGACTCAGATTTAACCGACTCAGATAAACTCCGAGCCCTGACGTCTGGGTGGGGTGCATGGTGACCAGCTTGTTATACTGTAGGTTCGCTACATAAATTTATATTCTATTCTAATCCATTCTACAATTTAAGACTCACCGACATGATCTTAACACAGCGCTGGCAGATCCCACAGCATGGACACAACACCACATCACTGGCACAGGCGCAATGGCTGCAAACATACATTATGATACATACATCATAAACAGCATAAACTTGAGAATGGCCAGCATATATTTTTACATAGCTGGCATACAGTAGGTTGATTTAAAATAATCTTTAGACCCTGGATCACTAGCGAATGCCAAATAGAGAAAGCAGATAACTTGGATTTTTTGTAAGTAGTTGTTGCGAATGCCGAATGTAATATTATTTTATGTAATCTATAGACAAATTTGAAAATTAGGGAGGAATGTTAACTGTTTAATATAGAAAACTTTGGGATGAACTGTAAGTTTTTTTATTTTATTTTATTCAATGGACATTCATCTCATAAGATAACAGTTTCTCGACATTGGATACTTGGCACATTCATGACAAGAGAGGACTAGATAGGAGTACAGTAGAATGTATCGTAGCCTACTTGCTTTACCTTGTGTGGTGACCGTTGGTAAAGCCTCAAGTGGTTACCTATCTCGATGAAACTGTGTGTAAATGGGTGCCTTCCTAACTACTTCTCTTTTTATAATGAATATGATATGGGAACACAGGCGAACAGCAGACGATCATGACAGACATATGGTGCGGAACAGAATGTGGGTTCAAATTAAAAACAAAATCCTGAAAGATGACCAATGTGAGATAGATAGTAGTGCGAACAAAGCTATCCAACACTCAGCATAGACGAAGATAAAAAACAGAGGACAGTATAAAATCAATGATATCATGTAAACCAGTCACTAACTTGAGAGTGTGCACAGGCTTGTTGTTCTGAGGACACCCAATTCCCTCAGCAGCACATCTCCTACACTGGAAGCAGCGATTGGGAGTCAGTCCCGGTGTTTTTGTGGCGTAGAGGTACGTTAGATCGTGTTGTGGTGCAACAGAAGTTAGGCCTACTGTAGGGCACACAATTAGGGTGAATGTTATCAATTAGTTTATTATTCCTGCAGAAATTTTTTATATTGCCTGCTATTAACGTGCAGAAATTTTTGATACTGCGCACTCTTAGCATGCAGAAATTGTTTCATATCACCCACTCTTAGCTTGCAGAAATTGTTGATGTTGCCCGCACTTAGCCTGCATAAATTTTTAATATTGCCCACTCTTAGCACAAGGAAACTTGTATAATGTATATTGCCTCTCTTAACCTGCATAAATTTTCAATATTGCAAACTCTAAGCTCTCAGTAAATGGGAAAAGTGGGTTATTACCGTACTACAAATTTACAATCGGATTGATGTGCATCATTCTGTTTTGTGTCATGTGATGAATGGGCGTGGCGGGACAGTTTCCGCACCCGTCAATCAAACTGCTACCACGATCCAATTGTTGATTGATCGATCTATGAAATAAAAGCAATAGTTAATGGTTTATCTAAGAATGGCGTATTTGTTATTTTAACCAGTTAATTAAGATACATAAAAAATAAGGTAATGACTTACGTGGTCCAATGTATCTAAGAATGGCGTATTTATTGATGGGTGTGGCGTCTCGCTCTACCCGACACTGTGGCCCGCGGTCGTACCCACACATGAGTGAGTGGTAGGTGAAGTGGTGGCATAGACTTGTGTCGGACATGAGATACCGGCTACTGTCGGTGACGCATGTCTTGCACGGGACGGTGATCTATAACAATAAAATCATTCAATGTATCTGTAAACTCATTTTCAAGCTCATGCAAGGCAGGAGCAGCAAGTGATACCCACACATGAGGGAGTGGTAGGTGAAGTGGTGGCATAGGCTTATGTCTGTCATGAGATACCGGCTACTGTCAGCGACGCAGGTCGTGCATGGGACTGTGATCTACAACAATAATAACAACACAATCATTAGAAGTATTTGTGAGCGCTTCCGACAGCACCAAGTGATAACCACATATGAGTGAGTGGTAGGTGAAGTGGTGGCATAGACTTGTGTCGGACATGAGGTATCGACTACTGTCGGCGACGCAAGTCTTGCATGGCACAGTGATCTACAACAACAAAATAATGTATTTGTGAGCACTCATGAGGCATGAGCACTGAGCAGCAAGTGATACCCACACATGAGGGAGTGGTAGGTGAAGTGGTGGTATAGGCTTGTGTCTGACATGAGATACAGGCTACTGTCGTCGACGCATGTCTTGCATGGCACGGTGATCTACAACAATAATAACAACAAAATCATGAGAGAAGTATTTGTGAGCGCTTCCGGCAGCACCATGTGATAGCCACATATGAGGGAGTGGTAGGTGAAGTGGTGGCATAGACTTGTGTCGGCCATCAAGTATCGACTACTGTCGGCGACGCACGTCTTGCATGGTACTGTGATCTATGACAAAATCATGAGATGCATTTTCAAGCTCATGCAAGGCAGGAGCAGCAAGTGATACACACACATGAGTGAGTGGTAGGTGAAGTGGTGGCATAGACTTGTGTCGGCCATGAGATACCGGCTACTGTCAGCGACGCACGTCTTGCACGGTACAGTGATCTACAACAACAATAAACTAATTATGAAAGATGTATTTGTGAGCGCTTCCGGCAGCACCATGTGATAGCAACATATGAGGGAGTTATAGGTGAAGTGGTGGCATAGACTTGTGTCTGCCATGAGATACCGGCTCCTGTTGGCGACACACAAGGCAAGTCACAGTAATCTATAACAACAAAATCATGAGATGTATTTGTGAGCTCTCATAAGGCAGCAGCAGGATGATATAGCCACACATGAGGGAGTGTAACGTGAAGTGATGGCATAGGCTTGTGTCCGTTATGAGGTATCGGCTACTGTTGGCGACAAACGTCTTGCATGGTACAGTGATCTGCAATGATAACAAAATCATGATGTAATAATATCAGGCGTTTTAGTCAGTAGACTGACTGCGATCACTCAACGAGTGAGACTTATAACTGCATGCACGATA
>WNLI01061774.1:0-11132 GCA_025802215.1 Wirenia argentea
GGGTATGTTTTTTATGTGGTGGGTGTATGATTGTGGGTGTATGGTGGTGGGGGTCTGGTGGTGCTTGTCTGGTGGGGGTGTATGGTGGTGGGTGTATGGTGGTGCGTGTATGGTGGTGGGTGTATGGTGGGGGTGTATGGTGGTGGGTGTATGTGGTCAGGTGGTGGGTGTATGGTGGTCAGGTGGTGAGTGTATGGTGGACTGGTCGTCAGTGTATGGTGGTGGGTGTATGGTGATGGGTGTATGGTGGTGGGTGTATGGTGGTGGATGTATGGTGGTGGGTGTATGGTGGGGGTGTATGGTGCTGGGTGTATGGTGGTGGGTGAATGCTGGTACGTGTATGGTGGTGGGTGTATGATCGATTGGTGTGTGGTGGTGGGTGTATGGTGGTGGGTGTATGGTGGTGGGTGTATGGTTGTGTGTGTATGGCGGTGCGTGTATGGTGGTGAGTGTATGGTGACTGTGGTGTATGGTGTGTATGGTAGTTGACACATTTTTTTGTGGTAGCTCTATGGTGGTGGTGTGTATGGTAGGCTGGTGGTGGGTGTATGGTGGTGAGTGTTTGGTTGTGGGTGTATGGTGGTCGGTGCATGGTGGTCGGTGTATGGTGGTGGCTGTATGGTGGCGGGTGTATGGTAGGCTGGAGGTGGGTGTATGGTGGTCATGTGGTAGGGTATATGGTGGTCAGGTGGTGGGTGTTTGGTGGGCTAGTGGGTGTATGGTGGTGGCTGCAGGGGGTGGGTACATGTATGGCGTGTATGGTAGTTAATGTATGATGGTGGGTGGGTGTATGGCTAGAATTTACGACGTACATGACAGGCCGGTCACACTTCACCCACCTTATACCCACCATACACCCACCACCATATACACCACCCACCGGCCACCACCATTCACCAAACAACCATACACCCACCACCACACACCCACCACCGTACACAACCACCATACACCTACCACCATATACCCACCATTATACACCCACCACAGTACACCAAACAACTATAGGCTACACCCACCACAATTATACACCCACCACTGTAACCCCACCATGCACCGCCACCACCATACACCCATCACTATGACACCGACCACTATACATCAACCACCACCATCCACCACCATCCACCACCATCCACCTCCCAACCCACCACCATACCTACATCCTCCACCATACACCCACCACCACCACAATACACATTACACACCCATCCTAGCTACATTCACCGCCATACAACCGCCACCATACACCATCACTATACACCAACCAGCATACCATACACCACCCACCATACACCCACCATCATACACCCACCACCATACACCCTACACCCCCTTCCCTATACACCCACCACCATCACCATACATCCACCATCATACACCCATCACTTAATATCCACCATACACCCACCAATCCCCCATGATGGCACCATCATACACCCACCACCATATACCAACGACCATGCACCCACCACTGTACATCCACCACCATATACACACCCACCACGATATATATAATGCATGCATATATCAACCACCATGCACCCATCGCCATAATACACCAACCACTATACTCCCTCCCACTATGCACCACCACCATGCACCCACCATCACACACCCATCAGCCCTCACCATACACCAGCTACCAGCCTACCATGGCATACACCCAACACCATACTAGGTACACCCTGGTCCCAACACCACATAGTCAACATAACAATGTGAAATAATACATAAGTAGCCTATAATAGGCTATGATAGTAGGATATTAGGCCTATCATTTTTATCACGCACAATGTATGTGATGTGGACAGTAACATGGTAGGTCTAGGCTATAGGTGTATATAGCCGTTTTAGTCTCTATTCACGCTTGAATAGGTCTCATAATAATTATTATAGTTGTAGGCCTATTGTACGAACATGAGCTATTTATTATAGCGTCGTTGAAATCAAATTGAATAAATTATTGAGTAAAATTGAAACGATGTGAACTGAATTCTAATTCTGTACAGTATTGTTTGTTGCATGCAATGGCCCAAGTTGGTGGTTGAAAAAATTGTCATTGATGGCCAGCTTTTTATCGATCACACCCTCCTCCCCCACCGGTTTATCGTTTACGCACGATACTAAAAATAATTTACTACGCCGTTTTAATTGGTTAAAAGCGTCACGTGATACGCACTTATAAATATGACGGACGTCGTCGTCTCGCTGCAGTAAAGATGCCGGCTGTCTAGCTGTCCGATTAGTTTTTGACGTTTGCTCGCGACCTGTCAAAGTTTGCAGGGTTTGCAAAGGCAGTGGATGCATGAGGTTGGGGAGGTGATTGTCAACGAATGCAGAGGAGACGGAGGAACGTTTCATGATACGGACAGTGCTCGTGCTGTTGTAACAGACTCTGCTAGACAACTTGACCAAAATTTGCATGGATTAACAGCGATCTGCGATGACAACTTTCTACTAGGTCTAATTTTATACTCAGTCTCTACATCCAGTCATTTCGTTAGGACTAATTTAGCTTTTTTACTTTAGTCATACGAAAAATTAGTAGTTTCAGATTAAAATTAACTGTTGTCACTGCTAGGGTTGCAAGTTTTATGACTGTCAAAAACGCTATGCCTATGATCATGATGTTTTAAAAGTTTGATATGCCTTCGTTCTAGGCTAATTAGTGCTTTCTAGGTTCGGATTGTGCATAAACCATGAGTCAAACTCATAATCACTTCACGTTCAACCCAGACATGCTGATAAAACAGGAACATGACGATAGTTATCTCGACTTCCTCATCGATAAATATCACGCCCAAAACTGTTGTGACCAACATGTCCCTCACTCGCCCGATATACGGTACAGTCTCTCAACACCACCCATCACCCCACAATCACCCCCAGGTGTCGATTTATACAACCTCACCGGCGCTAAATTATCTCTCGTTCCGTCCGATTCATTTGACATTCTTCTAGATTCCTTCCTAGAAAGTAATCGCGCAGCAGCGGCGGCCAATCCCATATACACACAAGGGGAGGATTCCTGTAGCGGAGGGCATCGAAGCGACGATAGTGTCGCGTCACTTTTACCGCCACCTACCCCCGAATCACCAACGTGGGACGACGTCGACGCGGTTATAAAATCTGATTCTGACGACGGTCAGGACAGCGTAAATGGCAGCATCTGCGATACTGACGAGTCCACTTGTGGAAATAATACTCAGGAAACTTTTGATCATGATGATACAGACTTGGACGGTTTAGATCTTAAAGAGGTGGAGCTAGTGAATCTGACTGTTCGTGAACTAAACCGCCGATTGCATGGCTTGCCCAAGGAGGTAGTGCAACATCTAAAGCAGAAGCGACGTACGCTGAAGAATCGCGGCTATGCTCAGAATTGTCGCACGAAAAGGATTAGTCAGAAATGTGATCTGGAGCGCACGAATACACTCTTAGTCAAGGTAGGTTCTTACCAAATTTATGTAGGCCTACGAATAAATATATAAAACGGGCGTATGAGTTCTGATGTCCAAAAGGACGTATGTCATCCAATTTTCAGGACATTATGACCGATGTGCCACGGTCAAAAGGACGCATGGCGTCTAAATGAGCGTATGTCGTCTAAAATGATATTTGTCGTCCAAAAGGAAGTGCCATCCAAAAGGGCGTAGTGTCGTTCAAAGGTATATGTCAAGGCTCTGCAGTCTGCACTCTGCAGCCTGCATGTAATAGCTCTGCTCCTTCTTTCGTGTGCCGTTGCCCTCAAATCTGCAGCTCGGTGGAGGCTAGCCAGGCCCTCGTGTCGTGATCCAGGTTCACTAGTCCGTCTTCGACATTGGGTAGTTGGTAGAGTGGACAGGTCAATATGCGAGATTCGCCTGGAATGATTGGCGTCGAACTAGCAACGTCTCTCTAATGATCGAGAAATTAAACTGGGAGTTTGCAAGGACGTATCTAGAGCTAGAGCGCGTGTTAGTATATTGTCAATAATAATGTTGATCTGCCATTCTGTAACGTTACTCCATCGCCTTCACAATATTCGACCAGAGGTTCAAATGTCAAGTTTTTAGCACCTCATTGTAGAACACACGTATACCTTAACAGTTTTTATCCAGCCACTGTATATTTTTGGAATGCCCTGCCCTCAACCACCACTAGTGTTGGGACCTTGGCCACTTTTCAGCAACACGTTAGGCGTTAGCAATCTCCGCCTAACGTAATTCAAACAACATTTTTAATCCATGCACATGTTTATTTTAATAGCGTCTTACCTTTCTATTTCTTTTATCTTCTTGCACTTCTCACTATTGCACCATTCTACTTTTTCTCAACGCACTTGCTGTCACCAAAAATATCGTGATAATACTCAAGTTGATGAATGCGATTACTCAGACTCAGGCCTCGATGATGTGATGTACTGTCTGCTCTGGATGACCACAGTCGCCTGCGGCCGAGTCTTGCACTCCCCATTCCATCATTATGATGATCATACTGGCCACAGGGCGCAAAATGTATGGCGGCACAAGACATTATGCCGCGCATGCCCCTACCTTTGCATCGCTACCCTCCTAACTGACCAAAGATGGAAGGCACGTATGCCCTTCCCTGATCGTGAAGGTCAAAAACGTCTAAATAATTTGTTTGCAAAATTTTGATGTTAAACCAAATCAAAACTGATAAGATCACCAGCATACTTAACTTTTGATAGATCGCTTCGGAATGAGACACAGGGTTGCAAAATTCTGATTCAAGGAACCACTACGATGATATAATTGGTGCGAATGGGGCCCACTCTCGATGATCCACCTATTCAAACGCGCATTTATTCATAATAACCACTAATGCACCCAGTGTACTGTATTTACAATTTACATTATAATAAAGTTGACATATATGCACGTTTTGGTACTTTATGCCCAAGTGACTTGCAGCCTGCAGGGCAGGCATGTCCTCTAGAATGTTAAAAAGTGAAAGGCAAGTACGCCGGTGTGCCCAATTACATTTTGCAGCCTGTGGCCGCGAAGACGGTTCTAATGCGGTTTAGAGTGGTCCACTGTTTGCGTCGTAGTTCTGTGCCCAGGATGTTGTCGGGCTGGTCGACGAATCTGTACAGGATTGGTGGTCTGTTAGTTCCCATTCCTCCTCCCAGCGGTTGTTGAGCTACGTCGATTTTGTCGACTCACGTCTTCTGGGACTGTGTCAATGAGCTGGTGGGATTGCTCTGCAAAGAGGCGGCGTGACTTCAGGCTGGTGCGGGAGGGCCGTGGAGTACTGTGGTCTAATAGCTCTGCAATGCTGCATGAGTAGCACAACTTTACTCTCCAGGCGAATATATGACCGGTAGCCTGCCAATTTTGGCTCGTAAGGGAAATGTGTATCCCCCACAGAACACCAATAACACTAAGAATGTAAAATACCGTAGGGCATAGGCGGGACAAACCCACGACCCTTTACAAATCCAATGAGTTATCCAACATACTGTGACGTGGGGAGGAAGTTGGCTAAAGCATTGGACTATCGAGTCTATCGTTCATTTGGTATCCAGGGTCGTGGGTTCGAATCTCGGACTGTGCGATCGGCGTTTTAACTGAAAATTGTTCTGAGTGATTTCTCATTGTTCCATGGGTGAGAGGACATTTCCCTAACCACAGTTTGCCAAGTCTGTAAAATTGGTATTGATCGTACACGAGTTGTGTATAGGTCGGGAAGTAAAGCCGTGCATATAATTATTATACATTATAAAGGGATCAACAGTTCGTTCGAAGCCCTGCTCACGTCTACCCCCGCACGGTCATGATGTAAGACTGACATTTGGCGGATCGTGAGGTCCTAAAATGCTGCATATAAATGTCACACTTTACTTTTTTATGCCACACTAGGATGTGGTCGTATTCCACTAAAGAATAAAACTTACTATTACTATTATTATAATAATTAATTGAAGATGCTTTCCTTTTTTCTCAAACAAAAATGTTCGTACGATTTCCCACCAAAAACAAACAGACCGGCAGTGCCTGTCACTTATTGTACACATGAATGACTCAACTATTTCATTTGTAACACAAACACCAGAAATGAGTGAAGAGCAATGCCTAACCACTCCATATCGATCACTGAAGGAATTCTAATGATGAAACACATATTAAAGGTTCACTTTCTACTTTCTAGCCGATTCTCCTTGAAAGTTTGTTTTTATAGCTTATCAACACCCTTTCCCAATTAGTACATCACGCTTGATTTCATTCTTGACAATGTAAAATATTACGCAAACCATTTCCAAAAAAAAGAAAAGTAATGGTCCTGCGACTTCCGTGTTTAACGAATTTTCCGTAAAAGCGTATTTCACTTACTTATATTAAAATTGATATTTCTCGGCACATACGTGACTAATTTTTACAATTTTGATATCTGTGTATAAGGAATTGATAGACATTTCTGGTTGGTGTATTTTCATTAAGGATTATGACTCTGGACAGTTTAAATAAGCGTGCAAACATGGACGAGGTTTTGACGGCCACCAAATTAGGGATGCCGGTGTTTTTGCTCCAAATATAATGTCATGCTGGGCAATTTAGAGCCCAAATTACAAAGTGTACCAGCGGGGTATTTCTGTACCAAATTTAGATTTTCAACCAAAAAATCGGAAAAAAATATTTCATGATTTTCTGTCACCTATTGCTCTAGTACTATGACGATATAAAAGAAATCAATCATTGAGAACGATTTTGCACCAATCCTCCTTGCCAAGAATGACCATAAAAGGTCGTTTTGACCGACAGAGAGGGTTCAGTCAAAATTAATTCCATCTAGAAAATTCTATTATACATTTATATTTGAAATACTGAGTACCTATAGTTGTATGTTCACCGAAATCGCGATGACGTCATGAAAACAAGCCAAAAATTCAGTGTATGGGCCTCATCCCTGTAATTTTTGTCATTGTCAATGGAAATAAGATAAAGCACCTGTATGTTACCCAGAATCTCCACAGAGTGTCATTCTAGGCATATCTCATTATCTGTGAATTTTTCAGGTGGCTCGCCTCACCCACTCCATATCTGTATTCACTGAAGGCATACTAATGATGAAGACTACACTTGTTGGAATAATCAAGGTTAGATATTTGTCATCTCAAAACTTAAGTAGGTAATGAGGTACCATGGCTATCACCCCTTTATTTTACCGTAGATCAAACCAGAACAGGATGTGTTTTCCATGACAACACACCAAGATACTCCTGCACATTGCTTGGACCTAGCGTGAGTATTGCTAGCAGCGTTTGAAAATTGTAAATTTCCTGCCCATGTTATGCTATAGTTTGAGTTGTATAATTATGTTATAGTTTACTTTATCATGTCTGTACTATATTATGTGTTATAATTTATATGCATTATGTACATCATACAGACTGCTGTAGTTTGATGCTATGGTTTAAGCTATGAGTGTCTGATCATTTGTACGGTTTATCTCTATAGCGCTCATCTTGGGGTCCATGACACCAATAAGCTTTAGTGAATCAGCCTTATAGTGATAATTAATATAATACATTATAAATTGGGAAGCTATAAATCCACATGATAACTGAGCATAAGCAAGGGGTGTTATAAAGGGATTACAGTGTACTGTATAGCTTATTCTGTAGTGTCTGCTCTGTATACTATTTATTGTCTATGCTATAGTTTATGCTGAGTACCGTATGCTATATATAGTTTGGTTATGTAACCTATCCCCAGATTGATCCGAAGCAACTCCTAGAGGATGGAATAAGGAAGGAACTAGTGCACCAAGTCGCCTATGCCTTACATATGGGTCTCATATTCAACCCCAAAGCTAAGGTACGTAACATTATAGTCGTGGTTTAATAATTAAGCGATTTCATCTACCTACCACTTGCCCATGTAGCCATATAGGAAGTAATTTTGAAAGTGGCTAAAAACATGGAGTTTGGCTAAGAAAATGTAGCCACTATGGTAAAAAAACATACAAAAATTAAAAAGGTGTGGCAACAAAATAGGTGTGGCTACAGACTCCGCCCAATTTTCTGTAGGGTATGCGTGAAAATTAACTGAACTGCAAAATTTATCCTAGGTTGGAAGGCGGAATGACCCATGTTTCTCTGTGTAAATCAGTACCCAAGCTGTCCTCAGAGCCATTATATTAGTGGCCTACTTACACTTAGTTTGATATCAGTCCAGTATATTTTCTACCTAAGTGACCCCTACTTTGTATTTTAATTTAAACACAACCATTAAGTAAAACTTATTAAGGAGTAACACTCTCATACTGTCTTCAGACAGCTTGATGATCGGTAGTGATCACAGTTTCCGTACGGTTGATTTTTAACAAGACCAACAGTGTTTTGCTAAACTACTGTAATTATATTGCATTTTTGTTATCAGACACCAGAACTACTTCCGAAACTCGAGATTCTCGGGAGCCAAATGGACGGTTTTCGCCGATCATTCGAGTATATCCAAGACTATGTGAATATCTATGGGCTGAAAATATGGCAGGAAGAGGTGTCTCGCATCATCAACTACAATATGGAACAGGAGTGCAACAGCTTTCTCAGACATAAAGTTCAGGTATATGATCTCTATAACACACAATATCATTCTTATTCATTACACAGTAGTATACTGTAGTACATGCAATACTTAGATCTCAAAATCTAATGCAATGTCAAGCGTGTTTGTGATGCCGAAATAATCAAATAAATATAAAGAGTTTACCGTTCTATACGTTTAGGTCTATTATGATAGATTGTAAATGTTCTATTCAATTCCATTTTATCACCTCAAGAATACTACGATGAAGAAACCAACAAAGGAAACATGTTAATATGTTAAACTACTTTAGAGCATGAGTGAAGAACTAGACCTTTTTCATGTGCAAGAGAATTTCGTGAGCAATAAAAAGACGTCATATTTTGAGTTTCTGTAAATATTCTTGTAGCGAGAAAATGGCCTTTTTAAATACGAATATAAATAAAAATCTCAAATAGAGTTAAATATTTCAACGCCAATACTCTTGACAATTTATTCCTCATATTTTTTTCTGATTATTTCGGTACCAAAAATGCGCTCTTATGCTAAATTTTTACCAGTATTTACTAAAAAGTATTGCGTATAGTACAGACAGGTAGTGACAGACAGCTAGTATATTTAGAGAAATGTCACTAACTACACTACACTACACAATGGAACAGGAATGTGTCACACCTAGACAGTGCTGTCATTCTATCATAGCATTGAGTCGCTTGTAACATGTTAACATCGAATGATAGTTGTCATAAGAATACTACAGTATGCAATATGCATTATATTATTACAATACTCTACATAAATCCCCACCCCCAGGATTGGCAAAGTCTGTACCAATCGACAGCAATACCAATCCCACGATTCCAACCAGTCGATGCAAGCGTGAATTTCATTGGTCGATTAGCTCGAGAGATAATCCGCATCACCGACCCCAAGTAAGTAGTTTACATTTATGTTCACATCACTTGTGGGCTCGCGGTGTACTGTTCAGTATGCCAATACCTGTCAATTACGGGGGCTTCATGTGCATGTTCGTGCCTCGGTTGCACATGACCACTGACCAGTTAATATTAATTTTTCACGGGCTTTCAAACTAACATTCGTGAGATTCATGCATGGCATCATGGACAAATTATGAACGTGAGGTATATAAATGCACATATTTATTTTACTATAACTTTGTATTATTATAATACTGTATAATACACATTGGTTTTACATTGTTTGCGAGAATTTCGAGTCTAATACATTATACTGAAATACATTCTTACTGTAATTCATAGTATTATCGTTTCTACCATGGTCATTATGTTATACATTATTTTATGAGTCAATTCGAGTCACATGACGGTGAAAAAATCGTGGGACATGGCGTGATTTCCATACGGAAAATTCATGTCATTTCATGGTCACTTGATAAAAACACAAATTAAATAATATTCAAGATGGCGGAGTTAAAATGCACTGTTCTAACAGTAAAATGCTTCCCACTTCACGCTACCTATATGATCCAATGGTGAAAAAATAACGTACTTGTTAAAAAGATATCGATTACATTGTATAACCTACAGAGTGACGGTGTACATAGACCAGATGAAGTCCTGGTACGACCTCAAAACCAAACAAGAAGTGATCAACCGCACTCTCTTTCATTGGTCATTAACCATTCCACAGAGTGACGGTGTACATAGACCAGATGAAGTCCTGGTACGACCTCAAAACCAAACAAGAAGTGATCAACCGGACTCTCTTTCAGAAGTTACAGGTCAGTGTACACTCTGTTCCATAAAAAACGTTACACTTTAATTATTTCGACAACACGTACTAATATGAAATATCAAATCTTTTTCGTATATTTTTCTCTCCTTTTACATACATACTAAAGATACATAAATTATGAGTCAAAAAATATCTGTAAACATATTTTACTGTCTTCCGAAGGTCAACGGTCAAATGCAGAAAGTCCCTGGTATCTGATTTTTGTTCCAACATCGTACATTTTAGTGTTGAATTAGTGTCTCTACAGCCTACTCTGGCCATTGATGCAGCCTCGGTAGACAGCCTAAATCCGTTTTTGCCCGCTTGTTCATCGAAAATGGCATTTTTGGCCCGCCTTTTTCTCTGTTACAATAGTGTTGCGCATAGAAAGTACGCACAAAAAAATCGTCATTGCCGCGATTTGAACTCGTATTTCCAGCATGGTAACTGGCTGTTTAAATCACTAGGCCAGGAAGGCTGATGTGAACATAATTTTGCTTACGTTCATGCCCAGTCCTGTAGGCAAAATTGACATCACATTTAGTTCACACTCAAAGTTGAATCGTTTAGACGGATTTTGAATTTCTTTTAATTATGCCAAACTTATCGAGGAGTCATAGATAATATTAATAACATGCTTTTGTTCGTGTACATGCCTCTACATCGACCCATGGGTAATTATTTTCATACTTCATAGTCATCACTAGCGCTTGTGCCGCCTGCATGACTATGTCGGGCGAAAACAATTACCGCCGCGCAGCAGTATATGAATCGGCGCGCGGTGCTCCGGAGTACCACGCCGTAAATAGCCTAAATTAGCAATTAATTATTTATTTTTGAAAA
>WNLI01061885.1:0-11130 GCA_025802215.1 Wirenia argentea
CGCTAGATTACAATACTAAACAAACTATCTTCTGTATTCTATTATGACAATTTATTAGTAAAAATCGTGAGATTTTTAGTCTTACTAGACCAAACAGACATTAGGTTGGGCGAAAAGTAGACGTTATGGTTACTGATACGGTAAGAATGACGACGTCATAATTGTTGTCATTATAAATGTAACGTCGTCTAGACGTGATAGAGTTATGTTGTGTAAGGTGGCTATAGATGTATGTAGATGTATGTATACTATCTGGCAGTTATATTATTAGGCTATATTGTAGGCTATTTAGTTGTTATAGAAAGTCACGACACTCCCCGCTTTAAAGTATCAGGGATCCTTTAATAACAAGATACTAGCGTGACGGTATACTATACATAGTTCAGCGTATTATACTTGTGTCATAGGACCACGATACTATACATAATTCAGCGTATTATACTTGTGTCATAGGACCACGATAATACGAGCGTCATTATATCATTATGCATCACGGTGTGTCATTGGGAACTATTAAGACTATCTGAGATATCGGGCGTGTAAGAGTACTCCGGAGTCCATTTCTCCAAAAGGTAACATTTACGGCACGAATTTTGCCGTCTCGTCCCGGAACTACGTCAGTTACCCTTCCAAGAGGCCACTGGTACTGAGGAGAGTCTTCGCTCTTGACGACCACAACGTCGTCTACTCTCATATCTCTCTCTTCTTCAGACCACTTGCTTCGAGTTTGAAGTGTTTGCAAATACTCTTTCCGCCACCTACACCAAAACTGGTCGGCTAAGTACTGGATCCTCTTCCAACGTCGACGTCCATACAAGTCTTGTCGCTCATATGAGCCGGGAATGGGAGTGAATGGGCGAGTCTTCATCGTTAACAACATCATTGGAGTGAGTGGCTGCGGTTCGTCGATATCGGTCGTGATGGTTGTGATGGGACGAGAATTCACAATGCCGCATACCTCTGCCATGAACGTTACAAGCAGTTCATGCGTGAGTTGAGAACTTCCAAGAGAGAAGAACATGGAATTCAATACGCGTCGTATCGTCAGAATTTGACGTTCCCACACGCCTCCGAAATGAGAAGCGTGTGGGGGATTGAAGATCCACTCGCAGTTATGATCCGTTACGAACTTGTTAATCGATGTTTGATTCATCTGCATAAGTTGCTGGTCGATCTCGTTTTTTGCCCCTACAAAATTTGACCCTCTGTCGCATCTCAGCGTATTCACCTGCCCACGAATACCAATGAAACGCCTTAGCGCACAAATGAACGCGCTCGTGTCCATTGACTCTATCACTTCGAGGTGTATAGCTCTGCTGACGAGGCACGTAAATACCACACACCAACGTTTGGATTCGAGTGCCCCACCTCTTAGTTTTCGCGTCGTAATTAACCACGGACCGAATACGTCGAACCCGACGTGTGTGAACGGAGCACACGGTTCGAGTCGGTCTGGTGGAAGATCTGCCATTTGCTGGATCGTGATGCTACCTCGTATCCTTCGACAGGTAACGCACGAAGATATGAGCTGTGAGGTTAGGCTTTGGATACCGATCACCCAGTATCCAGCACGGCGTAACGCTCCCTGAGTCGTAGTTCGCCCTTGGTGGTGTACTTTTTCATGGCAGTCGCGAAGTATGAGCGTGGTGATGTGGTTATTCTTCGGTAATATAACCGGGTGTTTTTCTTCAAAAGGCAAATCTGCATGTTCGATTCTACCTCCAACTCTGACAACACCATTTACGTCAACGAATGGGTTTAGCTTGTCAAAGTGTGACAGTTTTTTAGTGTCTCTATGCGGACCCTCTCGATTGATGCGTGGCTTGTTTAGCTGTGTTATCTCTTCCTTGAAGGAATCAGCTTGAGCACTTTTGATTATGACATCTTCCGCCTGACGCAGTTCTGCCATCGTTGGTTTACGATGCGGCTTGCCTTTATCATCTGGATTCCTATTCGAGGGGTCACTATCCTTTATCATTTTAACACCAACGATAAGACATGCTACTGCGTGTTTTAATACACCCCACTTGGAAAAACGCTGAAAGCGTTCCGATCCCAAACCGACGGGAGGTGCTGTACGTGTAGCGTTGACTCGCGCATGTGGTATGGTTTCTGGGTCAAGTTCATGTATTTCCGTGAATTCGGGGACATCCTCGAATCCGTGTAGTTCCTCGTGTAAGAATTGAGGGCCGCTTAACCACATCGTGCCCTGGAGGTTTTTTGCAGCCACACCACGCGACGCTAAGTCTGCTGGGTTGTCCTCTGTGGCAACGTGTCGCCATTGTGTGGGCTCAGAGGCATTCCGAATCTTCTGTACCCTATTGGCGACATACACATAGAATCGTCGTGACTCGTTCCGAATGTAGCCAAGCACAATCTGAGAGTCCGTGTAAAACACTACGTCATCAATGTTCTGGTCTATTTCCGATACAATTTTGGTTACAGCTTCTGTGGCCATCACAGCTGCGCATAATTCTAACCGAGGTATAGACGTGTGATGTAGAGGAGCCACTTTGGCCTGACCATACACGAGTGCGACGTTTATCTGTCCGCTCACGTTCACCATCCGCGTGTATACGGCGACTCCTATAGCTGCTTTACTGGCGTCACAGAAAGCGTGGATTTCCATTCGCTTTATATCTCCGAATGTCTTTGTATGGTAGCATCTAGAGATACACACATCCTCTAGATCTGTCAGTCCGTTACGATACTGTTGCCATTGATTGGCCATATCGGGCGGAAGAGGGTCGTCCCAATTAAGTGGCGATGTGGACTCCTTGCGATCCAGTACAGTGAGTTGCTGGAGTAATAATTTTCCATGGAGAGTAACTGGAGCCGCGAATCCAATAGGATCATATACAGAATTAACAACGGACAGCACACCTCTTCGTGTGTACGGTTTCTCAGGCAATGATACTTGGAAGGAAAATGTGTCGTCTTCTAACTTCCACGTGACTCCAAGCGTACGAATAGTTGGAAGTGGGTCATGTTGAAGGTTAACTGCTCGGATGTCATTCGCGCGATCTTCTTCAGCAACTGAATTCATGACGGAAGGATCGTTTGACGCTACTTTATGGAGGTGAAGGTTGGACGTTTTCAACATCGCAATCGAACTCTTTATTAGATGAATCGCCGATTCAGGTGTATCACACGATGTAATTCCATCATCCACGTAAAAGTCACGATGGACGAAATTCTTGGTATCCTGTCCGAATTCCTCCCCACTTTCGTCCGCCGTCCTCCTGAGGCCATACGTTGCCACTGCTGGACTTGAGGAGTTTCCGAATATATGCACTCGCATTCTACACTCAATTATTTCATTGGAAAGGTCATGGTCTTTGAACCAAAAGAAGCGTAGAAATTCGCGATGTTCAGGGTTGACATAAAAACTATGGAACATCTGTTCCACATCGCAAACCACGCCTACGTTTTCTTTGCGGAAACGGATGAGTACTCCCAGTAGGCTATTCAATTCATCTGGCCCAGTTAATAGTAAGCTATTCAATGATACTCCTTGAAACTCTGCAGACGCATCAAAAACCACACGAATTTTCCCGGGTTTTTTGGGATTGTAAACCCCAAAGTGTGGGAGATACCACTGTTGGCTACTGGCGTCTGACGTTGAGGGAGTATCGCTATCCACTACTTCCGCATGGCCTCGGTCAAAGATGTTTCTCATGAATGCAATATAATCTGTCTTCATTTCAGGTTTTCTCGAAAGCGTTTTCTTGAGGTTGAGTAGCCGTCGCAGAATCTGTTCGCGGTTGTTAGGGCTGATTACGATCTCGTCGCGAAATGGCAATGGCATTTCGCAGTTGCCATCTTGGTTCTTGTGAAATCCAGCGTCCATTATCCTCAGAAAACGTCTATCTTCTTCGGACATAGCAATCGTTTCGTCGTTTGAGCTTATTGCGAAAATATCCCTGTAGTCGCTTTCAGTTTCACTGACGGTGAGTTGGTTACAGCACACTGACACTTCATACACTAAGTTGCTTGGCTTTACGTTTGTGCGATGAGCCTTTACGTGTACCGGACCGTCGATACGATCGAGGCACACTTGCCCAGAGATGGTCCAACCAATGTTGTGTCTATGTGCCCAGGGTGCTCCCGGGGGACCGTTTTTGAAGGATCGCACCTTCATTATTTCAGGTGCATCTCGACCGATGAGGAGGTGGATGGAAGCTTTCTGGTCAAATGGGGGTATTTCGCGTGCGATATCATGCAAGTGCGGAAACTGACTGGCGATTTCTGGCGTAGGGATTTCTGACTTATCACTGGGTATGTTGTCACATTCTAGAAGACTGGGCAATTTGATCACATTTTCATCTGTGGCTGTGGAGATCACCACCATATCGTGAATCCGACGCCCGTATCTGACTGATCTGTCACTAGTACATGTGGTCAAATAATATTTCTCTTCTTTTCCTTGTAGATGAAGATCATCTATCAACTGCGGGCTGATAAGGGACGAATTGCTTTGATCGTCGAGCAATGCATAAACTCTGCGCACGCTGAGTGGCTGAGTGGTGGCGTAGACGTCTACCAGGATGATCTTACTGCAGGATAGTCCGCCGACCTCTCCACCGCACACATCCGTACAAGCTGAAGACACTTCTCTTCGCCGATCTTGGGATGGGTCTTGATGCATCAGCTTGTGGTGCCGATTTGACCCACATTTGTCGCACTTTATTCTCTCTCGGCACTCACGCGCCTTGTGTTCGCCTGTCAGACACCTAAAACACATCATAGCGTTATACAGTATGTCGGATTTCTCGGTGTGCGACTTTTCTTCAAACGTTTTACAGTGGAACACGTCATGAGTTAAATTGTTGTGGATGGGGCATGGTCTCTTTGTTTTAGATTCGCGCTGGCTAGGATTATTCGTAGAGGATGACTTGAGAATTCGTGTGTCGTCGTAGGTAGAGAGCATGCGAGAAGAACGTGGCGTACTTTCTATCGACTGTTGGACATCTGCCGGTACTTCTTTACTAATGTGCAGATTTGGATGGTTCTTCAGTCTCGCTTGCTGAGTGATGAATTTGGTAAACCTGTGGAAGTTCGGGTACGCGTCGTTGTTTCCTTCAGCGTGTTCGGCGACGACTTTCTCCCATTTGTGTCGAATTGATGTTGGGAGTTTGTTTATGATGGGTTGTAGAACCCTAGGATAGTTTAGGCAAGCTAATCCAGGCAAGTGAAGCAATTGGCTGTTTACGTCTTCGCAAATGTCTGAGAAACTTTGCAGACTACTGTGATCCTGTTCGCCAAAATACGCCGCTTGCTCTAGAAACTCCATGTGCGCGTTGGTTATCGCAGCCGTGTTTCCAAAACGGCGATCCAGAGCCGTCCAAACGTCTTTGATGGCGTCACCAGGATCTGTGTACATCCGCCTACTAAAGCTATCGACCACACTCCGTGCCGCACCCTTGGTGAATCGCTTCAGATATGCCAGTTCTTCGGTGGGATTGATGTTCGCGTTACTTATCATCACTTTAAATCCGGCTCTCCACGGGTGGAATAAAGTGACGTCACCGTCATAGACGTC
Source organism: Wirenia argentea (assembly GCA_025802215.1). NCBI lineage: Eukaryota > Metazoa > Mollusca > Solenogastres > Pholidoskepia > Gymnomeniidae > Wirenia > Wirenia argentea. Next base: position 5,543 of record WNLI01061885.1, read on the forward strand.
GGGCTCACAGCGTGGAAGGCATTGCTTGGCCAACAGATGTGCCAGACTGATCGTAGTGTCTGGCTGTGATGACTCGTGATTGGTGGGTATGTCTGGTAGCTGGGGACCCACTGAACTGGACGCGGCGTTTGAGCAGTGAAGACCGGCAGCTGGCAAGAACGAGTTTGCTTCTAGCATTTTCATTGCACATGCCGTCGAATTCTCGTTCGGGTTTGATGGCTTTGCCGCTTGTTTGGACGTCGATTCGTTTTCTGGGTAAATCGGTAGGCCTATAGATCTATGTGAGTTGACCCATTCGAATGTGCGGTGAACGTGAGCGTTGTTATTGTCGTTTGTTTCGATGGTTGGTCTATTCATTGTTGACAGTAACTGTTCTTCCTGGATTATGTCCTCCACAACTTTGGCTTCTGTTTCTGCTAGCGCAATTGCTTTTTTGGCATTCAAAATTGAGAGTTCTCTTTGTTTCTCGGCTTCTAACTTGGCGTTTTCTTGCTGTCGCTCTTGGACCAACCTCTCGCGTTCGCGCTCTTCGGCCATAATATCCAGTTCCCTTTCCTTTGTTAGCCGCTCGATCTCTAATTGTCGTTCCGCAGTCAGGCGTTCTATCTCTTGCTGTTTTGCGGCAGCCAGCCGCTCGATCTCTGTTTGTCTCTCCGCGTTCTTTAAATCAGCCAGGCGTGCTCTTTCTTGTTCCTCTGCAAATCGTTCTTGGGCTCGTTCATTAGACAATCGCGAAAGCTCGGCTTCTCTTTCCCGTATTTCCTGATCGATTGCAAGGGCCTGTTTAGACGTCTCAATTCTAACGCGGGCTTGCATACGGGCCGCACTGCTCGTGGTCGATAGGATTGAGGCGTTCGAACATTGTGAGCGAGTGTCCTCTGAGTCATTTGATCTGTGCAGGGGTTGAGTCGGTAGAGACTTTGACTTTGATCTGGTCACTATTTCACTTCCAGGTATGTTTACAGACATATCGAGTTTTTGTGATTAACTACACTTTGATTCGTGACTATTTCCATATAATATCGAGGTCAGACTATTCGCACTGACTAGTAACAACAGATTACATAGCAACAGTTTCCTCTTCAAATTGATCTAGTTATATCAAATCTCACTGTCGCGAATGTCGATACATCGCGCTAGATTACAATACTAAACAAACTATCTTCTGTATTCTATTATGACAATTTATTAGTAAAAATCGTGAGATTTTTAGTCTTACTAGACCAAACAGACATTAGGTTGGGCGAAAAGTAGACGTTATGGTTACTGATACGGTAAGAATGACGACGTCATAATTGTTGTCATTATAAATGTAACGTCGTCTAGACGTGATAGAGTTATGTTGTGTAAGGTGGCTATAGATGTATGTAGATGTATGTATACTATCTGGCAGTTATATTATTAGGCTATATTGTAGGCTATTTAGTTGTTATAGAAAGTCACGACAAAGACACATACAGAACCGCTTCGCGGGTGTAATGTTCAGAGCCGATTTGCATATGAAATAGCCAGAGACGGCTTAGTGAACTGACTGGACTCGATTCATTTATAATGGTATAGAGTAAACCTTATTGATATGTTCATAATATCTACATTGGGTATTGTACGAACTTTTGATAGTGTACGCAGAATGGCTGTCAAGATCCACAGCTCCCGCCACGACTATACTTTCTCGTGGTGTGCCCACTTCTGCCTTCTGCAACGTTTAACTGACTTATACGTTGGCTTGTGTGCATTACTGAACATATCAGTAAACTTCAATAGTATGCTACTATACAGTACATACAATGCTCAATGGTCATTTGCGAATAAGGACGGCGTGGGCGTCTTTGTAAAATGTGTCTTGGCGGTTTGTTTGCGACCGCGATCACTCGACATCAGCAGTCTGGAGGAAGTTGGAGTTGGCAACGGTAGGTCATTGACGTAGATGTTGAACAAAGTTGGGGATAGTATCGATCCTGGCAGTAAGCCGTTTGGTTTTTACTTGTGCCAGTTGCCGCACGTGCGTAGCACCATGCAGTGTAAAGCCATCCCCAATGCAACATGAACGTAATTTGCACGTATCATCACAAAATTAATTTCTGTAACCACATAATTTGACCATGAACTTGGTTCGATGTGGTTCACCTACCCTGGAGACTCTGACGCCAATGATAACCTAAGGCGCGGAGCAGCGGAATCGTTGTAATGGTGCATGGTTAGGATTCTTCAGTTTACGCACCAACGCACCCCCCCCCCCCCACCCTCTACACAAGGGAAATCGAATGTTATCCACTAATTTCTCCTTTAGACTTGGCATTTTTATAATCCTTCGAGTTCTCGGGCTTATGACCGAGTCAGCTGAGGCATGGTTATTGGCAAGCCACGGCTACTCGTTTGTTCATGCTAGGTGCACGCCCGAGAACAAATTCGTGAAAAAATCTAATATATATATCACATTTTTAATTTAACTTTCGACGGGACAAATTAACGTTACGAATTAGTAGACTATGTCAATATGATATACAGTATTGTAGTAGGCCCTATATACTTGGGTGGTTGACCTACCTCATCAGCAATAACTGATACTTTCGGAGTGTGGAGTAACTCGTGGTCGACCTTCATGGTTTTTGGGTAGATGACAAAGAATGGAGCAGTGACGAATACAGCAATGGAGACGGTTAGTATCATGAGCCACCAGGCCCCCACCCAGGCTGGGTCTTTGGGGGTTAGGTCCGTTTCTGAGGTAAGGGTGACAGAGAAACAGTTATGACAGAGATGGGGACGGTAAAAAGTTACAAAAGACTAGGCTACATGATCGCGAGCCACCATGCGTCCATCCCGATTGGGTCTTTGGGGGTTAGGTTGGTCTCTGAGGGAGTTAATGGGTGAGCGTGAAACAGTCTGAGGGGTAGAGAGTATAGAGACCAATGGATGGAAGAGTAACTGTGGCGATGAGACGGTCGTGATCATGACACATGGGCCAGCGGCGGCCACCGAGGTGGGATCTTTGCGTGTTGCGCCGTTCTCTGAATGAGGAGGCGATGCAATACAGGTGAGTGGAGTGGGATGAGAGGAAGTGGGATATATCTCACGTGTGGTCGGATGACTCGGGTGGGGAAGTATATAAGGGTATGAAGATGGAGAGTGTACTGATCATGAGCCGATAAGCGCCCACCCATGCCGAGTCTTTGGTGGTTAGGCATGTGGTCAGGGTGAGTTGGCGTTGAATGGAGAATTCAAAATGTTTATGGTACAGGATTTGTTTGTATTTCGATTTCCTGTAGGTAAGAGATAAGGGAGCTTGCATATTGTCACAGAGATATCGATGCAAATCCGTTCACCATCGGATTCCAGTTGATTATGTCTTAAAAGGTTATAGGCTTATTATTTGACTACACCACATATTCTATCCTACTTGATGGTGTAACCTACTGTCCATAGACTAAAGTGCATTAGACTAGTTATATTATTCATTAAAATTATATACTAGTGTCGTACTAACCTGTATTGAGCTCCACATACAGGGAGATGTAGTAGGATCCTAGAAACGCCGAAATGATGGGACCGATTCCCCACGCACACTGTGATATACCTGAGAAACAGTAATGACACATAGAAACGAAAAACGCCGACATGGGAGGATATAGGATAGTTCTGGTGAGAAGTAAACAACAATTCACTAGTTTGTAATACAAAATGATTAGAATGGTATTTTTACATACAAACTAAACTTGTTAAAATAATTGAATCGGAAACAAGAATTGTAATTATTATGTCGATTTATGATAGTGGCCATTTTGAAATTGAAAATGGTCGCCAACTTGAATGTCATAGAGGAATACCAAGATCAGTTTTATGATTTGGAGACTACCTATACAGTAAAAAAAACCTATAAATCTGCAATTCTACATAAGTTTGAACGAAAATCTGATACTAGCCTACTCTGGATTCAACGGATGTTCTACTTTTACAATAATATTATGCCAAAGGTCACTAACTGTAGAAGATTGGAGCTTAGATACTGCTCGGGTTGCAGCAAAGATTCTACGTTTACAATAATATTATGTCAAATGCCACTAACTATAGAAGATTGGAGCGTCCCCTTCTTTAGCATTGTTGTCGATGTACGCGAAGCCGAGGTTTGATAGAGGCGAGGCGAAGAACCCCATGAGGACCATACCAGTGACTGGAAATTGTTGGGTCATATAGACGTAAAATTTGTATAATTATTTTTTTTTCTCACAAGTCATGTATGGTAGGCCTAGTTACTTACTAGGTTAGTGTAATACATTGGAAATGTAAAACAAATTTTGATTCTTTTACAGTATTGTGCATATTAATTGCAACACAGCTTTTGTGATTCGTGTATTTATGGTCATATATCACTTACTTAGTTATATGCACCAAAGTTTCCAGATATGTTATAGATAAAATTATAAATAAAATATTGTATCTATACTGGAGGTCAAGGTCAAAGGTCAACCAGAGGTCAACTATTCCATGAAAATCGGGTGTTTTTATATTATCATTGATATTTCATATACCAAAAGAGGTATATGAATTATTTTTTATAAGTGGACTTAGTAAGTCAATGGATATTATTTATGAAATTAATTCAAGGTCAAAGGTCACCCATAAAGGTCAGGGTCACACTTTGAAAAACAAAAAAACATCACAATTTTGGCATATATCACAGGATGACCTTGACCTTTGACCTACAATGATTCAATGTGTGTCATGAACTAATACCATGACCTAGCACCTGTATATGACCATATATGACACATCATCTAGAAATCCAGATTTTTTCATATTCATGAATATGAAATGATAAATATTATGAATATCAGTTGATAAATATTTTATGATGTTCAGAGAGCAAAATAGGCTACTTTTGAATATATAGCCGTGTAATACCAATTTGCATGAATGGTTGAAATTATGAATGGCAATTTACATTCGTCCTGTACTGGACATTTTCAGATTTGACAATGGAGTTCAGTCGATTCTTCGCTATATGGATAAAAAATATTGCTTGTCAATCAACCAATTTTGGGCTGTTATCGGCCCCACCCTCCTATGATGCACCCTGGTCAGTTTCATGTGTAAACAATGCAAGCGGTGTACCGTAATAATATACCTACGAATATTACTGCCTGCTTATAGACGGTAGCGTTTAGGATGCCGTAACTGTTAGCGTATTTAAATGAATTGACAGGCAATAATAAATTAAAAATTAAACTCGTCTATTGTATCTATTCGTTTGCCAATCGATATCGCGTGACGCGCATACGTCATTGTGGAAAAACAAGCGGCCTTTTTGGAGGCTCTCAAACATCTAAATCAACCCTCTCCAACGTGCAAGTACATTTGAAGTATACACAAGATATGTCATCTGAAGTGTGTTGCGGTATCCTGGTATAGTTGTATACCATGTGACATAATACGCCAAACAATAATAGATCTACAATAATTATTTGTCGTGAATACTATTTATGGGTTATTTAACGGACGCGCGTGCAATATGGTGATATATTGCGCGAGTGCAGTTTGTCAGGTCAACACTTATTGAACGAGTCGCCGCTTCGGCGACGAGTTCAAATAAG
>WNLI01061996.1:0-11129 GCA_025802215.1 Wirenia argentea
TATTTTGTTATACGGACTTGCCTTAGTTCCAAGTTGACTATACAACAAATATACATGAATGTGAAGGTCATTCTCATAAAGGTCAAGGTCACTAGAGTTATTCATCAAAAGTTTGACAAACACTGCTTTATAATACTGGTGACCATTTCCTCGAAAGCAGACTTTTTGTGTATTTTTTGTTTCTCTTTGAATCAGTAATGTCTCTGAGTTATTATAACATTTTATTCATGAATATTATAGTCCATAGTTATAAACAAATAATTTAGGCGGAAGGAAAATGTTATATTTTCATAGTATATTCGGAAATGACCTTGACCTTCATTTTTACCTTCTTCAGCTCTTCATATCCAACATATGGGTATATGAAATTTCGGCAGGCCTTCGGCTGCGGGTTCGCAGCGCGGCTGCTCCCATTCAAAAACAGAGATTTCTCCGAGTTTGCAAAATCTGCATTAATTTTGATACATTTGTACTAATGGCAACAGCCGTGCATTTTCGGTATACTGTACTGTATATACATTGTGTGCATGAATTTGCAGAGTGGAGTATGAGTGTGTGTATATAGTGGGGTGTAGACCCCTGGGGGCTCCTTCCCCCGTCGCCGTCCTCGAACAGGTGGGTGGACTTGACTCTGAGGGATCTTCAGAGCTGGGGAATCCATTCCATGGATGAGGCAGTGAGAAGAGCCCCTGGCCGGGATAATTGGCGGTATATGACCCGATGAGAGCTTTCGGCTCTCTAAAAGGTAATGATGGTGAATGATGATGATGATGATAATGATGATAATATACTGTACATCACTTAATACATACCCCAGCTAATATATAACATGACCAGAATATGAAAACGACCCGTACCAATTCTACAGATTTGGTAAACGGGTGATAGGGAATGTGTTATTGATACAATTGACACCCTTTTTTGATTGCCGGTAGGGTTGCTCGATTGATTGATTGATTGATTGATTGATTGATTTTACGTGTGAAATTGTTTTGTTTTGTGAAGTAAAGCATTAGTGCAAATTTGAAAAAAAGTACAACCTATTGTCTGTTTTAGCCTATATAATTAACTATACTGGTAACATTACGGCCTAGTTATTCTTTTGTGTCGTTTATAGTGGTATAGATATACAGATGTATATATTATTTTGCAATCGCCACGCTTGTTGCGATGTCAGGGATGAAGTCTGACAGTGTTTGAATCTTCGTTTTGGTCCAGCTTGTACTCAATGCCAGTGGTGAAGCCTCCTCTGACATGATGGTTAACGCGTCGGATATAGTGTCAAAGAGCTCAGCGAAAAGAACCACGTCATCGGCGTAACATAGATCTGTGAGTGTGTGGTGAAAAGCTGCTCCAAGATCAGCGCATCGGTCCAGTGTTCCATCCATCCAATAATCCACAGCAACATTGAAGAGGTTTGGGGCAGCGACACAGCCTTGTCGTACACCAGACGTCACTGAGATAGGGTCGGAGAGCAGGCCGTCACAGCGAACATGGCATATGGTGTCGGTATATAGAGCCTTTAGGATCGCGATGATTTTTGGTGGGATGCCAGTGCCTTGCAGTAAGAGCCAGAGCGCGGATCTGTCTAGAGAGTCGAAAGCAGCCTTGAGATCGACGTATGCCACATACAGGTTTTCGCGATATTCTTGACGTTTTTCGGCGAGAACTTTTAGAGCCAGTATGCAGTCGACGGTGGATCGTTTAGGAGTAAAGCCAGACTGCTGAGGACGACGACACTCGAGTAGCCGGGGGAGTATGCGGTTGAGCACGACTCGCGTGATGGATTTCCCTGGAGCACTGAGAAGAGTAACGGGGCGGGAGCTGCTTGGAAGTTTACGGTCACCTTTGCCCTTATAGATTGACACAATTATTCCGTCTATCCAGTCCGTGGGAACCGTTTCAGTCTCCCAGATGGACTCGCAGAGGCGTGAGAGTTTAATGCAGACCGGTGTGATTGCTGACTTCATTAGCTCGGCAGGTATCCCATCTGGTCCAGGTGCGCGGTTATTGGACAGGCTCAGAACGGCTTTTTTAATTTCGTCGATTGTGGGAGGGTCTGTTGATATGGACTCAAGTGGAGAGCCTTGCTCGGCAAAGTGCTGCAGTTTGACACTTGGCAGAGGAGAGGGTTTGTTGAGCACCGATGAGTAGTGTTCGCACCAACGATTCAGCTTTTCGCGCGGATCGGTAAGGATGCTGCCATCCGTAGCTAGAAGTGGCGAGCTCTGAGATGTGTATATTGACACCTATGTCATATTGACACCTATGACACCAGCCATCAGAACTTCATCTAGCCGTGTCTTAGTGGCCACGAGAGGACAGCAAGGTACTCATCTATGGCGCCAGGAATGTGACAAACAAACTACACCATATTGACACCTATGACACCAGATATAGCTGTGTGTGAGTGGCCGCGAGAGGACAGCAAGATACTCATCTATGGCGCCAGGTATGTAAGCAACAAACTACACCATATTGAGTCGACACCTATGACACCAGATGACAGAACTTCATCTAGCTGTGTGTGAGTGGCCCCGAGAGGACAGCAAGATACTCATCTATGGCGCCAGGTATGTGACAAATAAACCACATCATATTCTGCTTTCTAAAAAAGTGTGCATTTATATACCGGTACCAAACTTTCAGAATCTGTCCTGTATGTTGCCATGCAGGAATCTCGCAAATGACTGATGGACAACCCGGGAAAAACTCCCTGGTTTTTGCAGGGTTCGAACCAACGACATATACAGTCCATATATGGTCGGACTTCGTCGGGCGTGGTCGGGCACATTTCAGCAGGACCCCAATTTTGAATGACAAATCAAATGCCGGAAATGACGTACACTCTGCTCAGATTGTTATTTTGCTACATAATGTCGGCAAACTCGGCCGTCAAAAAAACTGCAGACAGATATCTAAAATACTTGAAAATGCAAAGTATCACGTAGTGGGGCGAATAATTTGTATATTTCCAATAAACAAGACATGGCATTGGTTTTTAGGTATACATGTATGGTTGCCTGGTTAATTCTTTTAAAATTAGACACAGATATTACAGTATCAGATAACTATTACACACTGCACTGTACTGTCAGAGTGAAATAATTTTATTTATAGTCCTTCGGAAGGTCCTATGTATCGCTGTAGTACACTTAGAAGCCGAAAACACCCTGTTGGGGTTATGGCATTTTCAGAACGACAAGTCGCTATATGTATAAATGTGAGGGTGATTGTCGTAAAAACCCGACAACGTCGTAATGTTCTTTTTATCAAGTGACCTGCAGTCAACGTATTGTAGCACTAAAAGTACTAAATAAACCGATTTTTATGAAATTTTATATTCGTATTGTAGATTGAATTCCCTCCAATTTGAGATATTAAGCGAGAAAATCGGTGAATATATATTTGTTCGTGTCCGCCATCTTGGACGCCATCTTGGATTTTTCGAAGCGCCGTCTAAGCGCCATCGAGATTTTTACGGAAATTGAGAGTATAGAGACTTGTCGTTCTGAAAGTGCCATAACCCCAACAGGGTGTTGTCGACTTCTTGGTGTTTTTTTCGTCCAAAGGACTATTGCCAAGTTGACTATCTGGCTGGCGTCCCGCGGGTTCTTGAAGATAACGATGTAGTGGGCGTTGAGACTGTCCGTTCTGTGATATTTGTTCTCAACGAAGAGGTTCTGAACGATGTACATCACACTGATGTTTCTATGGTGCGATCCTTTGGTAAAGAGTTGGGCGATTGTTTCGTCAGATTCTATCATCAAATCATCTACTATCAGCAAAGTGTAGATCTGTCAGATCGAGAAGCCCCTCGATGAAACGTACACCTTTAACGGTATCGTAGAGTGACTGCCATTCGCCGAATGCCCATATGACATGGGCCGGTGGGTTTTCGAAGAGACTTCATTTACCATGTTCCTCGCTGGACCCAGGGGATCGGGTAAAACGTCGTGGGTATTCAGAGTACTCGAAGGGAGAGAAAGTCTCTTCGAAAACCCACCGGCCCATGTCGTATGGGCATTCGGCGAATTTACCATGGTTCTCGCTGGACCCAGTGGATCGGGTAAAACGTCGTGGGTACTCAGAGTAGACCTACTCGAAGAGAGAGAGTGTTTCAAGCTCCATACCATGGCTGGTTAATCTGTATCCGTGTTGGACGTCTTTCATCGTATCCAATCTTAAAGAACCGTATAAACCTGTCTGGTTATATTGGACTGAGCACAGTCGAGCCTTGCTGTGATCGCAAGGTTTATTCGATGTAGGATTTTTCGAAGATGATAGAGCGTGGTTGTCTTTAAACCAAATATTTCCACCATATTCTTGAAGTCTTGGCTTACTCTCTTGACATTCCTCTTGATTTCCTTTCCATTTTGAATGGGTGTGATCTTTTCTTTCGTGACGACACCTACTTCCTGCCTGTGTGAAAGTAGCTTCACATCCAACCTGACGACATACATATACCATATTTCCACAGATAAGTGATCGGACACGATATATATTGTACGATGTTTCCTGTTCGACGCCCAAAACGTTAAACGTAAATGAACCCAACTTGTAAATCAGATTCTTTTATACCCACGCAACTACGACGATGAGATGTAAAAAAAGATGTACAACGATGTATGTAGATGCTGAAAGATGTAGAAAGATGCCCAAATATGTAGAGAGATGTTGAAAAGTGCCGAAAAGTTCCGATAGATGTTGAAAAGTGCCGAAAAGTGCCGAAAGATGCTGAAAAGTGCCGAAAGATGCCGAAAAGTACCGAAAGGTGCAAGTGCATACTGAAAGATGCCGAAAGGTGCCGAAAAGTGCCGAAAGAGGCTGAAAAGTGCCGAAAGATGCCGAAAAGTGCTGAAAGATACTGAAAGATGCTGAAAAGTGCCGAAAGATTGCTAAAGATGCCGAAAAGTGCTGAAAGATGCAGAAAGATGCTGAAAAGTGCCGAAAGTGGCCGAAAGATGCCAAAAGGTGCCAAAAGATGCCGAAAGATGCCGAAAAGTGCTGGAAGATGCTGAAAGATGCTGAAAAGTGCCGAAAGATGCCGAAAAATGCCGAAAGATGCCGAAAGATGCCGAAAAGTGCTGAAAGATGTTTAAAGATGATGAAAAGTGCCGAAAGTGGCCGAAAGATGCCGAAAGGTGCCGAAAGATGCCGAAAGATGCTGAAAAGTGCCGAAAGATGCCGAAAATGCTGAAAGATGCTTAAATATGTACGATCCAGGGATGAGCGGATGAGAGGGTGAAATGAGCGAATGCGAGGGTGAAATGAGCGAATGAGAGGGTAAAATGCGAGAATGAGCAAGTAAGGTATGCGTATGAGAGGATAAAATGAGAGAATGGACAAGTAAAATGAGCGAATGAGAGGGTAAAATGAGAGAATGAGCGAATGAAATGAGAGAATGAGCGAATTAATGAGCGGATGAAAAGGAAAATGAGAGAATGAGCGAGGAAATTGGGCGAATTTGTAGAGTATTTCTTAATCCGAAATCCGGATCCCCCGTGCAAAGTCCGGAAATCCGGAGATACATACCATATACCACTACATATTTACACAATCGTGGGAAAAAAATCGATATAACAATAATAATAACACTCAGTGATATTACGATATATTATTATAAACTATAATTCTTTTCACAGCTGGCGATATCAATACTACCGCGGCAACGATTAAATCACCCCAATATGGTTTTCATAAGAACATAAAGTTACTACACACCGACAATACACCAATATAAATGTCTACACGAGGGAGATAACTACTGCCAATCGACACCACGAATCGATTAATATATCCGTATATGGTAATGGCATATCCCTACACCAGAGTAGTCCTTTCGACGACACCACTCCCACTACTGTACGACCCCCTCCTCCTTACGATCACATCGACACCACTCTCACCATTGTACGACTTACAGGTAGGCCATACTAATTCTACTTCCGGTTTAACATATATAGAAATGGTATAACCAGCTAAACCCCACCCCATCATATACAGTATCATCCTATCATCCGCCTTGTCCATACGAACACAATGACATCACTCACACTGCTGTATGACGTATAGTTTGCCCGTAATAATTCTACTTCCGGTTTCCCATATACGTATCCCCACCAATAATTCTACTTCCGCTTTACCTAACTCGAACCACCTGCCCTCCACTCATCCGCCTCTTCCGTACGGTCACACGGACACCACTCCCGCTACTATACGACTTATGGTTAACCCACAATAATTCTACTTCCGGTTTATCATATATGGTATTGAATTTCATCTAGGATTGTCACGCTCTGTCGTACGAATCCAACGATACCTCATACAACGGTGACAGACGACTGGTTCATTAGATATTCAAATTTAAAATTTATAATGTATTTATTGTCATTTTAATTACCCATAATACCCTCTGATAACAGTACGTTTTCAAAATCGAAACCGAAACCGGAAGTCCGACCATAATATACATCCGATAATAGTACGTTTTCAAAACCGAAACCGGAAGTCCGAAACCGAAACCGGAAGTCCAAATGAGCCTTTTTCAAAAATGGATAAACAAATTGGCCGCTAAGTACAGGACATATGGCGGTATATAGCCCCTAAGGACTACTCTCATGGTCACTGTGTATAGGCGGAGAATGTTTTCTGTGGATGCTTTTGACGGGATAAGTGTGGTCTGACTACTGCAGTGACGGTGTCATAAAATAATCAATAATTTATTTTAAATGTGTAGCCTAACCGTTGCAAGTGTAATATGTAGCATATAACAAAAAGATTCGCTGTGGTCTTTGAATTATAATTGTTTTGCGAAGTTGCCTTATAAACTACAAACGGTCTAGTTGGGGGTTAAAATAAATACATAAAAAATATGCCCCTGTAATATTTACATTTGGTATATATCATGACGTCGATGGTGTATGTGTGGATACAAATTATTCTACACATTAGTCTGTAGAACGCTTGGTTCAGATAAAGTAGTTGTATTTTTTCTATCTAATAATTATGCAGCTGTAGGCCTAAACATAATTTCTAGAACCTCCCCGACTAGTTTCAGATACTAAGTGAAAGCAGTAAAGACAACTCAATGTCCACATTTTAGAAGAGGTAGACCTATACTTCACCACGAGTAACAGGCTATACAAGAGTATTTTCAATTAAATAACTCTAAATTGTTCATCCATATGATGTATACCCACGCCATAATAACATGCATATGTATTGCACTGATAACACCAACGCATACTACAGATACATGTAGAGTGTCGCGCAATTCCGGAGGATTAGGTGTAATAAATAACTACCAGGTTATCGAGGTTGATGTATCGTATCCACATGACCTGGATAAAGTAAAGAATGTCGTATTATTGGAGTTCATGGCATTCGGTGATACGTTCATGGTGCATATTGTTCCAGAGTCGTCAAACCTTGCCAACATCGAGATAATTGTCTGGGCGAACAAACGAAGTAGGAAATGGAACGACGGTCCGACAATTTACACAGGCGATACGACGATCAATGGAAAGCAGACAGATAGTAAAGTGTTTGGATCATTTGTCAATGGTGTGTTTCAAGGAACTCTGGAGCTGACTGGAGAAACATACCACTTGGAACAGCTCAGTAAGTACATAACGGGGCGCAAAGGTACTGTAATATACAGACTAAGTGACCAAGACACGAGCAATAAACGATACACATGGAAGGATAGGTATAGACTAATTAGAGGTAAACGTAATGCAGTGACCGTCGAGGAGGTTAAATATGGTCAGTCGGAAACGAGTCGATATAGGCGTCAGAGTGATCAAGCTCCGACTAAAGCAAAACATTGTACGTTGAAACTGGTGGCCGATCATCGATTTCATAAAGAAATTGGTCAGTCCAACATCCAACGAACTTTAGCCGAGTTGATCACGAGATATCGGATAGTGGATGGCGTACTTCGGGGCACCGACTTCAATCGAGATGGATTGGGTGATAATGTCGGTCTATATCTCAAAAGCATCGAAGTGTATGAGGACAATCAGAATGTATTTGACAATATACCGGATTTGGATATAGCTCTGAAAATATTTACCGAAAAATTCAATCACGGTTCATACTGTATAGCTTTCTTATATACGAGCACACATTTCAACGATAGAGTCGCAGGTAGAGCGTATCAACCAGAAAAATCGACACGCCTTTATAGACCAGCGATTGGTATATGTGGTACAAAGTTTAACACTGGAATAGTCACGGCCAATTTAGAATCAGGGATAGATCCTATTTACTCCAACTCCAGGGTGTTTCTCCATGAGGTCGGTCATTTGTTGGGTAGTGGCCACGACGAAAAGACGAAAAATGAATCGTGCTCGCCGAAATATTCACCAAACAAATACGTTATGAGCAGTTATCACGTATCAAAAGACTATAAAAATAGCTATTCGTTCTCGTCGTGTAGTTTAGATGCAATAAACCCCATAATAGTTTCAAATGGGAAACATTGTTTCGAATCTGCGGGCTTGAAATCTTGCGGAAATTTCATCCAGGAACCAGGAGAGGAATGCGACTGCGGAGGTAAGGATCATTGTATGAAGTTTGATCCTTGTTGTACACCTTCCGACAACTATGATGGTCTTAGTCATATTAACCAGACAAAATACCACGATGCTCCGTGTACCTTCCGGAGGTTAGAGGGGAAGGTATGCAGTCCGCGAACATCAAGTTGCTGCAATAACATCTGCCAGATTCGCAAAATAAGTGAGATATGTGTTGAAGAAACTGACTGCAAACGCGAATCGTTGTGTCTCTATGGCAATACGACTTGCCCGGAGCCTGAGTCGAAAGCTGACCTCACTCCGTGTTCGTCTGGCCTCTTCTGTCGGAATGGTCTGTGTAAAGACTCTATTTGCATGGTGAATGGTTTGGTTGACTGTCAATGTGCGGCTGAAGGGCTGTGCGTTAGATGTTGCAAGCGTAAGAACAATACACAATGTTTAACAACGAATGTCTTCGATTTAGACATTCGAGATGGGCGGTCACGATACGTAGGGAATGAGGGGCCCTGTAATGATAACCAGGGTTATTGCACGTCTGATCACATATGTTTAGGTCACCCCCTCGATTATGTAGCTATTAATATCGCCGACGCTTTTGACAAAGCTCACGTGTCATGGAAATGGATCAGTAAAAATTGGTATTACGCATTGATAGGTGTGTTGGTCTTGGTAATTATCGGAAACTATATCCATATGATGTGCCGCGACCAAAATCGTACAGACCTAGTATCGAAACGCACTGGTAGACTACTGGCATTTCGCTACTTGGTGAACTCAGAGATGCACAGAATTCGCAATCTGATCGAACGACTTTCTGAACAGAAGCAAACTTGCCACACATATAGGACAACTTTCAACAACGCATGTCTACGATTAGCACTTCTCTTTCCAAACACAGAAATGGATCGTATCAAACACGTAATATCAGTATCAAACACGGAAGACTTTGCAGTAAGATTACTCCTTATACAGGGTGAG
Organism: Wirenia argentea; assembly: GCA_025802215.1. Lineage (NCBI taxonomy): Eukaryota > Metazoa > Mollusca > Solenogastres > Pholidoskepia > Gymnomeniidae > Wirenia > Wirenia argentea. The sequence goes on from WNLI01061996.1 coordinate 9,519, forward strand.
CATATCGCGAGAATATTTAAAAAGAGCAATAACTGGTTTAGAGGCCGTCGCTTGATGTTGGAGAGTATACTAAGTCTGTCTTCGAGAGAGGTGGGCAGTGATTACGCCATGCCCATTCAGCCCAAGAACGTGGATGTTGTCATCGAGATGTCTGACGCGGAAGTGATCGAAGTTGACTCAAATCTAGGAGAGTGATGGTGTAATACTAACACAACATTGCACTGGTAAGACATTCGTGATGATATGTATACGTTTTGCCAAGATATCACATATCGATGAAAGTTATAGCCTATCATACGCTGATACTATATTATATAGATCACGGCCTACTTTTGCATATAATCCTACGTCTATTGTAAAATAATATATTTTCGCATGTGAATATTTTACAGACTTCTGATTAGTCAATTGCTGGTTAAAGTGTTACTGTAACTTCGTATCGCATAGTATACTTCGTGTGTCCTATAGTACACCCTATACATTAGCCTAAAAACTATCATACATTCACTGGACGCCCTATATCATCGAGTATCCTTTACGCAGCAAGATGTGAAAATCGCCGCTATTATTTGTATCTACTAGTGCGTACTATAGGGCACACGAAGTATAATATGAAGGTACAGTAACACAATTAATTTTTATCTAATCTGTAGGCTATGGATAAAACTGCGGAATACACGCGAGGTGTGAATACACATATCTAACACAAACATGAACGATGCACGATACCGTCCCCCCAAATTCATGACTTATATTAGAGAGTCGAAGGCCTCGAGAGTCGATATATTCATTACCATGCAGTCATGTTGGCCCGCTTACGAAGGTTCTCTCGTGTCTTACCGAAGGAGATATTTTCATAACGCGCGTACAGAATCTATAGATCCTTCACGAAGTCGTAGGTGGCCGGCTTTTGGAGCTCTCTGTTATGGATGTTCCATCGGGTTCTGATTAAATCGGAGAGCTCGATGTACTTCGACAGTCACGGGCGGATTTGGTAAACCGTGCACGTATGTCCACGGTAGGCCTCGTACATTACTTTTTTTATAACAACGAAACAGCGTTCTCTGTAGATACAATAATAGATATCCGACACACATTAAACAACCAACTCAACACATGTAACTCAAATTCAAGCTCGGCATTCACAGACCAACTGACAAAATAATTAAAATCTAAGTCCGGCTTTATACCCCTGTAGACGGGTGAAGTATTCAGGTGTACACATTTGTTCCAAGTTGTTACAACTATGATGGTACAATAAATGCTGTAAGCGGTAATGGTCTAGAAAATCCTACTTAACATGTCCGTGTGGCTTATATATTTAGACACGTCAATCATGGTATGAGCATTTCCATTTATAATATATAATTTGCAAATCCAGGGATATAGTGTGCAATGTAGTAGGCTATCTGGGAACTGACCCAAGAGCCGGATGTGAATATATAGGCTACGCTAAATGATGCGTTTGAAACGATTCGACAATAATACCGAAAATTCCGAAATTATATAATACAAGACCGCCTAGCGGGCATCTAAGTCCACGAACTTTCAGATCATAAATTTAAGCCGTTTTGCATGAAAATGTTTGACTATGTAGGCGCGGCATGAATG
>WNLI01062107.1:0-11126 GCA_025802215.1 Wirenia argentea
GAAGAGCATCTTAGTGGGAGATGCTCTTCTTAACCAGACATAGTCCAACTACATACTAGGGGTAGAGTTAAGATACTGTCTTAGCGTGTAAGCTTAATTTGACCTTCAATACAATCCCTATCATCGCCCAAAAGATACTATTTGCCTGGAGTGTCCCTTGCTATGCATGCAATGTATAGGCCAACGAGTCATACTTGACTCCGGATTTTTTTTTATTATAAAAAAATAATAAATAAATAAATATATAATATGATACACAATACACTAACTGTTTAGCAGAGCTTCACACACAAACCCAACGCTATTAAAATCGTCGCTAGTAACGACGTCGCAACCCACATCGTGCCATGCCGTGTATGCGTATGCGTAAGTGCTGTAGACTCTCCGAACGACCGTGCAATCCTCGTCGATATCAGTATTCCTCGGGTAACCTACATAGTAATATACAAATCATAATCATGATTGGCGGTAGTGGCTCAGTGGGATAAGCGTTTGGCTTATAAGCAAGAGGTCGTGGGTTCGAATCCGCGTCTCGGCAATTTGGTAACAGTGTGAATCTTGTTCGCCTTGCCCGCGAAAAGATTCTATGTCGTGTTGACCAAAGTAGTGATTCATGGCGAGATTGACAGGAATTCTTCTGGAAGGCGCAATATGTGACCAAACAAACGGGTGACCACCGATCGACCACCAGCCACATAAGGGATCACCGACGTCTGGTTGTACAAATATAAATATGTTATTGTGATTGCCAATATATTTTGATCTGAAGTCATGTATAGTATACATATTAACTCTTCGTTTACTATGGGGGGGGGGCGGTTGCAACCCTCCCTAATGTTTTTTGGTGATGAGTTCCAAAAAGATTGCGACTATGACTAATATTTTTTTTATAATCGTTCGTACATCCTTTGCGGTCATTTTGGTGTATCAAACGCATATACTGTAAGTATGTGATATTAGCAAATGTAGACCTAGCCGACAAACCGCACAAGTGACGCAATTTGTCTCAAATATGGCCCTATACTACATTCAATAGTGTCCCGTTACGAACCTGCATCCCAATTGGTCCATTGTACTGTAGATCCATCGCCCCATACCCATGTCCCGTCCCCGCCCGGATCAGTCGCACCGATATACACGTCTGTTATCCCGTCAGGAAGTAGCGTAAGTAACCAGGTGGAATGAGCTTCTGATCTAAAACAGACATTGAAGTTCTCTCACGGTGGCATAAAACATTCACTAGCAAGTAGATTAGTGGTAGAGTGCTCGCCAACAGTGCAGTGCCGGGGGTCCCGGGTTCAAGCACGGGCCGCAGCAAATGTTTGTGGCGTTTTTCCTGCGTTTCTGTAATTCTCTTGGGCAATGAACTTATCCCCAATTGCATCCACTATATAGTTCTGTGGCTAAATTGAGCAGCTGGAGACTGGGTAGCTTTCGTATAGGAATTCTAGTGGCTTCTTCCCTCTGCCTCTGCGTACTGGTTTTCTCCGGTTCTCCGGTTTCCCCACCCTGATAACACCTAACTTTCGGCCCCTTTACGTGTGTAACAGGAGGAGGAATATAATAATCGGTAGTTACCTGACGCTAGTGAGCCAAGCGCCCTCTCCCTGACAATAAGATGTTGCCATGTAGACGGTACAAGGTTGCACGGGACACGTGTGGAAGATGTAACAGTAACCATCCAATGCTGTCCATCCGCTGGCACATACTGTAATGAATTAATGCACACATTGACAACAGTGTACGAGTGAGTAGTAGCCAATAACAAGTATACACGTATAACAATATCAAGTATACGACGTCGAATAAACGAGTGCGACTATGCATGTATAATTATGGTTGGATGGGATACCTATAGAAAAATAAAGACGGGCCCCTGCCATACTACACGGCGATCCTATATTCGCATATTATGTAAGTGTGACGTCGACTGACATCATTACACTTCTTCCGGCTGTTTCATTTAGTCTTTACACACTAGTTCAGTAAATTTGACTATGGTACTGTAAAAACGACGTACAAACGTTGTGGACACGCTAATTTCCTTAGACTTTTACATACGTAACATAGTCTACTCGTCATTAGGGATGGTTTGGACACTTATAATATAGGTAATGAATAAACGACGTGGTCATATTGGTCAAAAAAAGAAACGCGTCACATATAAAAAATATTATATCTTTTGTTGACCAGCATAATATATTAATGCTACATAATACCAAAGAACTAACGGGCAAGCAAACGTTCGCACACAAACCCAATGTGAACGAAATTCATGGTTGGCTGCTCGTTGCACCCAACGTCATACCAGCGCGTCTGTTGAGGCGTGTCGTATATCTTTAGTACCGCACAGTGTCCAGTGCTTTGAGCATTGTTGGGCTCTCCTAAATGGACAACATCAACATTTTAGTTTATTATCCCATACACTTATCAAAGCAAACTTTATTAGTTTGCTTGGTTTTAACGGGGACCTCGCCGACCGTGAAGTCTCAAATTCTCGACTGTAGCCTAGACGTCTCGAGGATTTTCGCGGAATTCCCGTGAAGATGGGGACCTCGCCAAACAAACATCAGTCATGAAATCCCCGATATATATCAAGTTACGTGTCAAGGCGGTGTCATCGCGTATTGGAATATATCTTGACTATAGTAATGTCCTCGTACAAGCAACTACACAGTGTAGTAGGGACGATGTAACGTACAGCAATATATGTTATAATCGTGTGCATTTTCCAAAATTTTGTAAATTACACAGCACCTGTCATAAATTATAATCGGAAATTGTAGTAAGATCATAATGTAGCTGCATTATGAGCTGTGTAGTTTTTGAACAATATACGCATGCAGCATTATATATATGTGGAGTCAATGATTGCATGCTGACTGTTGAGTGAACAATGAAGAAAAGGGTCAGGTATCATATACCGTAGTACTAGTTATTATTGTACGCTGGGTATTTTGATCTACTATTTTTTTAATACAAATTTTATATTCCAACCTGCGGCCCAATTCATCCATTGTACCGGGGACCCATTCGCCCATAACCAGGTCCCTTCAGTGGCGACATCAGTAGCACCAATATACACCGCATGTGTGTTGTTGGGAACTAGAGACATGACCTCCATCGAGTGAGCTTGTGAACTACAACACATGGACACATAGTATATCGAACGAACTTTAATAATTATGATAGGCTATATGTTATAATAATTGAAATCGTCTCCACAATAAATGTGGGTGGTTTCGTTTGTATAATAGTCACCATACTCGGCACATGTATACGGAATGAGACGATATACGTGACTGTAGGAGGCTTGGGTGACTGGCTGTATCGTAAATTATCCACGGTTTTGTCATTGTACCTCACGTTGAAAGGAGTTAAAGTATAACACGATCACAGTCATGTGATAGATCACACTTAAAGTGTGGATAGTATATCACTCGCGTACGACATGGCATCTGACGTTCGTAGAATTGGTGAGTAGAGGGGGCATAGTTCAACGCACCACTCGCTATGCGTAGTACACAGTTACCTGAGACTCGTGAGAAGAGCGCCCGCCGCCTGACACATCCCACTCGCTGCGTTAACAGTGCAAGTCGCCGCAGATGTACACGGATAGAACCGGTGACACGCATCGCTGAATCGTGTCCAGTCGCTGTTGCAAGCTGCAATGGAAATCGATCACCATGTATTTCAATAAGTGTTAGCTGAACGTTGTATGATTAAATTTAACTAATATGAATGAATCAATCAGTAGGTTTTAATCAAGACTGTATAGCCGAGTAATGCCACGTAAAGGTAGTCCATGCAACTTATATCTCTAGATCGTGTACGCCAGAATACAATACCATTTAAATCACTGTACTTATGACAGGTGTGTCTGACATAATCGTTTTTAAATGGTATACTCATATTAAATTATCAGAAAGCAGTAGCTGGAAATACTCGTACTTGGATGAGAAAAACACTAAAAAGTGACAAAACTGGAGAAATGTAGGTCAAGAGGCGTATCTACTGCGGTGTGGTTGACTGGTAGTAGCGATGGTGAATTATACCAGATGGTGAATATGAGCTTTGTAGTGCAATAATGTTCTAATAACGGCGCACTTAGGCTAAACTTTGCTAAAGTATCGAAAGTACCTAAGCAAACGTAAAAAACCGTGACATTATTAGGACCTTGAGAATATCCCTAAACTTACATTCGTCCCAGCAAACCGCAGCCGCCTCGGCTGCGCATGCGCCGATGACACTGTTCCACAATTCTGTATCCGGGCATTGCATCCGGATGTGGATGTAGTTCTGTCTGTCACACCTATAGTAGTACCGGCAGTCCGTGGGATCGGTGATGAGCTGCAAATTGTCAATACACACAACACTGCCAACCTCATGAATGGCGATGTTGTATTCCATGCGACTAACATTGTAATGCAAACCAGAGACAATGCAACACATCTACCATGTCGACACGGCATATTCATTCTTGCATAGCCTACGTCCATCATCGGCAAGCGATGTAGCCTATGTTCAAAAGTCGTACATACGCAGAGAGTCCGCCTTTCTACATATTATACTGGAGACCACTGGTCATCTCGTGTTGGCAGAACCATTTTGAATTAAAAAGTTTCACATACAATGTATAGGATAAACATCGCCATTTAGATACCGGGAAGACTATACCACGTTCGTATTAGTATGGATTACAAATGTGGATTACAAATATGTACTCACATTGCAGTGGGAATAGAAGAGTATAAGTAGGGGCCTATAGCTAATATATTAGGACTAGAACAACGAATACCTTGACCTCCGCCATGACGCCTGCTGCTATACAGGGATGTTGCTGAGTCCCCGCCTCCGGACAGCTGTTCAACGCGTCCCAATATGTATACACACAATGTTTCTCTGTATCACTCCAGAAATTCGGCGAAGGGCATTCCAGCGGATCGGGTTCTGGCTCGGCAGCGGAACATCGGAAGTACTGATTGCACAACGTTGGGTGACCAATGAATGTACCATCTGGTTCACCATCGCACGGATGTGGTAGGGTATCGCTGAAGAGGTAGAAGCATCTGGTCGCGGTTCCTGGGACGGATTCACACGTCGGCGGTGAGGCGAGCTGGTTGAATTGTTCCCCGTCGCTGCACGTGCGGTGTTCTATGAATGGATCCAAGTTCGCCCCTGCCGTACTGCTACATTGGTAGTACTTTGTGCAATCTAGTGGGTCAGCGATGGTGTAGGTACCATCGTTTGGACACGTGATTGTTTGAGTCAGCCCACACACGCCCGGAATGGTACTTTGATAGTATTGACACATAGCGGATCCGATGTCAGGATGGTATTCTTGGTTTTCCGGACAAGTATGGCGTCCGTGTATGTCATGGCAAGTAGTATTAACACATGCTGATTCGAAAACAAGTTCACCGTTGTAACACGTGTAGTATTTGTTACAGGTGAGGGGGTCAGGGTGGTTGCCATCGGGCAGGTAGTCACATCTGAAGAGTTCTGATACGAACTCGCACGTCGTTGTTTGTATCGGATCCAGTGTCGGAGTCTGACATTCCCGTTCAATCGGATGGTATTGTTGACCCACCGGACATGACACTAGGGTTGCTGTATTACTCGCACACATGTAGTATCTGCTGCAATCCGTGGGGTGGGCGTGAAAACCATTGGTAAGGCCGGTACAGTCGAACTCTGTGGGTTAAACATGGCAGCAGCAATACGTGTTTATCATCACATAGTATATTATAATGTATAGATGTGATGATCAATAGGAGGCTATTCAATTTAAGTGAGTGTGTAGTTCCTATAACACTCTTGAAACGTTGTAGTCTACTACTACACCAATGGTTCCGAAATTCAAGTAGTCTAGTGTACATGGCAATTTCAGAAGCGAAAGTAAAACAATAAGAATATGTGCTGTGATCAAGCATGCTTCTTTAGAATAAAGCCACAAAAAATCAACTGTTTTATAGAAAAACACTGCACAGGATACAGATTGAAATTGCATATTGCGCCTAAATTCCCCAAATCGGTATAACCCCCAGTAATATACAGTAAATGTATACGAGAGAAAATATTGCGGGATGCATTTACTTAAGCGAAACGAAAAGATTTTTGCTTGGTTTAACGATACACCTCGTTAGTAATGTTTATAGTTTACTTTGAAATACAATTTCGCGTACCGTTGATTGCTATCTCACACACAAATCCGATATCAATGGAATTAAGCCAGTAATATGGAGGCGTATCGTCACATCCGACGGCCCACCAGTAGTGGGGATAGGCGTCTAGCAGCGAGATCACGACACAGTCTGCATCTACGTGATCTGTAAATTTAATAGTGATATATGCCTATACTGTATAGTGGATCGTATATAGTTGACGTGAAATGATAGAGAGATACTGTAGATACCACGTACCACACTAATTTACATTAGTGATTAATAGACTATGAAAGTATTATATAACGGTGCCTGCTACCGCTAAAACCGATATTTTTTTCTGTGTCTCTTTAGTCGGGAAATTACCGATGTACGCTACGAATAGCCTATAGTATTTGAAAGCCCTGATGGCAATGCCACTGCAGTGACTGCACCTATAGCGATGCAGATATTGCTGTCAGTAGGCGCGACTTTCACAAGTGGCCAGATAAGCCATAGTGGTGTGTCATAAAATATATTCGTTCAGGTTTATACATGAACATAATATTATACCTACATACAAAAGTGTAGTGTACCTGCATTGACATTGTACCAGTTGGTCCATTCCACAGGTGTCCCATCACCCCATAGCCACACTCCCTCTGTAATGACGTCAGTCGCTCCGACGTACACGAGCATTGTGGCGGCATAACGCGCGTTCATAATCGCTTCACTCTCGACCCACGATCTAAACAAGAGTGCGAGAATCGAAATTTTAGTTCGAAATAGACTATATACTGCAGTAGGTATATAAAACGTGTGTAAATATATATAGCTTTCCTGCTGCACCCTTGTACATAACGAGGGAAATATTTGAGAAATAAACACATGTTGTTCTATAGTACATTTTGTTCTGTATAAATGTGTATCGTGGTCTAAGGATTGCGTCACTGACGTGTGGCAGGCGTGGACGTACTGGTTAAGGTGAGTGACTACTGCGATGCAATTTTGTGTAGATCTTTTTGTATAGGCATATGTATATTGTGGTTACCTGATACTTCCTAGCCGAGAACCATGGCGTCTGCAGGTATCCCGGGACTGGTCGGCGGTACAACCTTCGTTAGAGTGGCATTGGGAGAACCGGTAACATGCTTCGCCGTATGATATCCATCCGGCTTTGTGCTCGCAATTCTCAACTACAAACGGTGTTAATTTTACCTTACAATTATTACACAACGACACATGTAGATGTGCAATATTACAAAGTAAAAAAAAGTATAGCCTGACATTTATATAATTCTGCATTTTCAGATATCTCGATCTATAGATACCAAATGTCGGTCTTACATCATGGCCATGCGCGGGTAGTCGTGAGCAAGGCATCGACGTACTATACTGAACCGTTTGCAATGTATTTTATAATAATACATGGCTTTACTCGTCGACCAATACATACACCCAAACTAAGGAACATGTACGATCAGTACATATTTTACAGGCTTGGTAAAGTGTTCACCGAGGAGAACACAGTTGATAATGCGCCGGCCATGGTTCAACCCAACAACCACTGAATTACAAATCCTACGCTCTACCGCCTGAGCTATCCCCGCTATTAGAGCTACTCGGCTATTAGACTGTATGTGTACTAATAATAGCATAATACTTTTCCGAAAAACGACGCTTCGCGCCAATTTGTACACACTATGTGATCCTGGATGGCAGATGGTCGAGCTAGTGTTATTATGTCTATGTTGAAAAATTTACTATTATAGCTGTTAAGTAACATATTTTCCGGACACCCTGCATTATGTATTTTACTATCAAGAATTGTATATTATGTGGTACACAACGACATAATTGGTAATGTATGGTTGCGGTTGGGTGTAGTTTCAATCGTATAGATCTTCTGTTATAGTCAAGTATTCGGCTCACCTTCTCGGACCGCACACTGTTCATCCACCCCAATGAGATAGAGGTTATCACAGCATGTGTGGTGCTCAGGTGAGTATTCTATCCACCTCTGCCATTTCCCACATACTGTGGACAGGTCATAAATCAACAAAACATCCACTGTAATCTTTGTATTTGGCAACTACAGTATGTAGGCTCTATAATAGACAAGGTACGTCAGACAAAGCCTACTATTCTTAGAGTCTACTATTATAGTAGATGTAACTATTCCATTCACACGTGAGGCGGACTGCCTAAAGCGACGTATACCCATCGAACACCCACTAATCAGAATCAACACCACACTATTGATACAACAACACACCAACATGAACTATCGTTGTCAATCCTTCATGTTATCAAAACCACCCCATCCACACAACACTTTTTTAACATGGCAGTAAAGCTGATACCAACATACCATGGACAAATGTACTTATCCGACCGTCTATCTTGGCAGCCTGACCGTGTATGTAGTGTGTATCTGTTCAGTATCTCGGCGAAGACTTCGTGTCACGAACGTTCCGAATACAAGATCTTGGGCAAATTATGTTCCCACCATGGTGTCTTATAATAACTTCGGAATGAACGGTCAGACGGTATCCTAATACATTATGTAGGCTACATAGTATGGTATGTATTATTATGATGATGAAGTATGAGGAGTTAGATAAGAACTATTGGCATATGATGTTGACTAGTGCTGTCTTTTCTGTGATCGGTCCGTGGGTGGCGTGGGTCCCCTTTTGGGGTTCAGATACTGTAGATCATACTCCCTGTAATCCGTGAACTTTGACCACTTGTTGTCCGAATCGGCTTGCCGGGTCGTAAGTTAACTAAGCTAAGTACACGTCTCGATAACAAACGAACACACCAGCACCTGAAGAAATAAATATCTAAATAACACTAAATATAATGCTAAAACATACACTGTTTACAATGCTTGTCCTGCTCGTCTACCGGTGGTGTGTAGTGTCGCATACAGCATTTGTGTGTGCCCTGGTTGAACATGTTGTCCCCGCAATATTCGTCAGTTGACACCCGACCTGTATCAATCAATTAATTAAGTAATCAATCAATCAATCAATCAACCAATCAATCAATCAATAGAAGGTTTAGGCACAAAAGTCAAAATCTACGATTCTCCCAGCTCTGTAATTGGCAGCTATAATTGAAGCGCATGATAAAGGATTATACAACATTAATGCCACATGAAAAGTAAATAAATAAAAGGTTTGTTGCAAATGCAGGTTTTATATCAGACTTTTCCTTCTCCTGGATGAATAATGCCTTCGCCACGGCTTCGGACGTCCGTCTCGCACGTGATCATACACAGTATTGATCAGTATGTTCCTAACTGCGGAATGTAATAATTATATTTGGTGTACTGCAACCGTTTCCCAAAGTGTTATCTATGTTAGATGAGATTCTATTTCTTAAAATGAAACGCGTGGTCGTAGTCTGTACTAGTACACATCCAAAGCTATTGCTGTACTACAATATCACAATCTTATATAGCTAATAAACTCTTTTAATGGGGATATATGAGTATACGCTATCGTACATCGCAAATGCTTTCATAGTATGTATTATACACTTGTAAAGTTGTCATACAATAGTAAATGCTTTCCCATTCTATAATGTTCTACCAACCCTCAGTGCAGTCAACATCGCCAAGCGCCACAAACTTCTGTGTGCAGCATTTGAGGGAGGGGTCCTCGCAGCCTGGAAGTATAAACTCAATTGGTTTTATCAGCGCTAACAATTGTGAGTACTTTCCATGGAATATTATAATAATGTAACATACTTTAAAACATATACAGTAGCCTATAATACAACGCCATACTTTCTTTTTTAAATGCAAATTTTACTTAGGATAGGAATCTAAAAATTAATTTGGTACGTATAGTGCTACCCTATAAATGGGGAGTGGGCTAAAAACAACTTTACTACTTAGAATGGTATACAATAGTTACATCTCGAAGTGGTAGGGCATGCTGTGTAGATAAATGTATTGGTTTGTAACATTGTAAGGTACGTTTAATAATCTTACTTGTGTAGAAGTCAAATGCCACCACGCGTGCTACTTTACTCAGAATCGTCAGCAATATGAAAAACAGTCTCATTTTGTTCGCTTTTACATTATTCAATTTCTATGGGTGTAGTTCAGCAAAGAAGAGAGCAGTATACTAAAAAGTATACTAAACCAACGAAATGCACACGCGATATTTTCGGACGTACCGACGCTGACGTGTCGAAGCCAAGAAGTAGTCAACGGTCACCACATCAGGGTGGTCGCTAAGTCAACACAAGTAAACAAGAGTAACATATATCTATAGTGCATTTAATTTCAACAACAGTAAACAGAGATAATAATTTATAGAGCATCCTTGTTCACTTTTTTTATGATATGCGACCAATCTCCTGAATAATAGCCTATTTCTCATAAATATCGTATGAATATTACAGTTAACATATATTATAATATAAAGATTATTATAATCCATAATAATCGTTGACCTTAAACACAATGTAGCGTATCCTCACTCCTCATCAATTAATAAAGCTAACTATTGCAGGATACACCATCCCCCGGTTTCGCTTTTGTAGATTCGAATCAATTAATCAATGGGTTTCTTCCACTAATTAAAACATGATAACCATAAACTTGTATGTGATCAATATCGTTTTATGGTTTATACTACATTGTTTATTGTTAACATTTGTACATGGCAGTATATGGTAACAGTAATTGATCGATTACGGACCGATCTATCGAGAATATGAAGGGGTATCATCTGAAATAGGCAATACATTATATCAATAGCTATGTCACGATGTGTTATGTAATAATTCGTATCTTTGGTGAACTGGACGAAATCATCTGATCGTAATGCATATAATATATTTGTTATGTGTGACGTGTATAATATCCGCCCGGAACCAGTACTTGTATTATAGCACATTGACTTGAAACAAAACACTGGAAAATACACAAGTAACGCGTCTAGCGCAGGCCGGGTAGGCATATAA
>WNLI01062218.1:0-17711 GCA_025802215.1 Wirenia argentea
AAAGTTCGCGACATTTACAAATTTTACGCGACAAAATGACACAAATTCGCGCATTTGGCGCGAAATAAGCGTGCAGCCTGAACGCTGGACACGACAGAGCAATGTTCTGCTGGAGCAGCGTTCCAACGATGACAACTTATTCCTAAGGAAGCAAATCGACGTTACCCCCGTCGCATCAAAGTTCGTTGGACGGTGTGTGATTGTGTGTATGCGATAAAGTGTCTTGTGTAATTTGGTTATAATTCTGTTTTCAGACGCGACAGAGCAATGTTCTGCTGGAGCAACGTTTCAACGATGACAACATATTCCTACGGAAGCAAATTGATGTGACGCCCGCCGCGTCAAACGTCGTTGGACGCTGTGACTCCAAAGCGTGTCGTGTAATTGTGTAATAATTCTGTTTTCAGACACGACAGAGCAATGTTTTGCTGGAGCAGCGTACCAATGACGACAACCTATTTCTAAGGAAGCAAATTGACGTAACACATGCCCCATCAAACGTCGTAGGACGGTGTGTGCGCCGAAGCGTGTCATGCGTGGGTGAAAGTGTGGGATGTGTGTGCGGTGGAGTATGCCGGGGTGTGTGCTGCGTGTGTAGCGCAGTCTCTCGGGTAACTATTAATTACGTAAAATTAATTATATTAGCTTTTTCTGCTCTCTCAGAGCATTTTTTGGTCCACATTGTCTCGTACACCCGTTGGAAGGTGTGTGCGACGAAGCGTGTCATGCGTAGGTGAAGGTGTGGGGTGTGTGTGCGGTGGAGTGTGCAGAGGTGTGTGCTGCGTGTGTAGCGTATGGTAAGGCGCTACGCGCCGTGTGTTATGGCATACTTACATACTATTAATTTTAACGTAGCTATCGTCCTCCGATCAATGGACTACACTAGGAATGCCACTGCGTGGAGATCCTGTAGGTAACATACGGGTGCTTTATCTTATCTCCATTGTCAATCAAATGTTTCTGATAGTGTGACACTGATTGACATGTGTCAGCTGCAAGTGAGCTGATTTCAGCGTGATCAGACCACACCCTAATGATCAGGTCTGGACCAATGGATATTGATACCGATTTACACCGGTCAGTGTCAGACAGACAGAATATTTTCTGTAGGTCAAAATTACCTTTTATGGTCATTGGTGGCAAAGGCATGTCCGAGATAATCTGTACGAAATATGGTAAATATGCCTCATTTCATCAAACGTCTTCATCATAAACGAGCTACTGTACTGTATCCTGATAAACGGCGATTTAAAATCTAGGATTCAGTGAAATCCTATGTCCTACGGGGTAAAACGTAGCGTCGGCCATCGGGTTCTATAAAAGTGTCCTGCGGTACGACACCGCTCTTGTCATGTGATTAAATATGCTCATTTTACATCATTTCTAATATATATATATATATAAATATTTCACGTATAAAACGTAGCGTTGCCGTTGGTGTCTGTAAAAGTGTCCTCTAAGGTACGACATCGCCCTTGTCTACATAATTATATTACATCCAATACATTCATCCATTTAATTACTGTAATATCAAAATTTTACCATTCAGAGCATCTCGTACGTCTGCTGTGGCGTCAAAAACGGGGTAAAAAGTAGCCTCGGAGCCTGTAAAAATGTCTTGCGGTACGACGTCGCTCTGGTCTTGTTGATACTGTGCATCGTCGCCGTGCTGCTCAGCTTTCTCATCGAATACTACGTGAAGTGAGTGATAGTATGACGTAACTCTATAGGTACATAGTTATAACGGATCGGTTTACTCACGGAAATCAATGATGCCGCCCCGAACGCAGTCGAGTGCACTGCTGTGGTGCGAGTAATGTTCTTAAAATCCTAATGTTCTTAACTTTGTGGGTACGGTTGGTAATAAGAGGCATAGCAGCGCTATTTGCCACTCAAAAATCTGCTTGATGCTATTCAATATTGAAATTAAATAGACAAAACTTTGTTACTTTTTAATGGGAGATTTTATCTGTTATTGTCATCACTCACCAGACATACAGCAACTGCTTGTCCAGTAAAGAGTGATAAAGGGGGAGCGGAGAAGAGGATGGATGGAATATAGAGAATGATAGATTAGTGCTGAGCCATACATGCAAGGCGTCGTTCTATGCACTGATCGATAATGCCTTAACTGCCGTCTCGCAGCAAAACAAATCTATTCATCTCGGAATCATCTGCGCTCTCTCTCTTGAATAAGATTATCTCCTTTTATGCTAAAGTATGTAATTTTTCACTAGAATGATACAGTAACCAACATCTTCATGGCACGCCATGCACCTGTCTAGGCACCAGCCGCTGCCCAATCTCTGCTCTCACGGCAGTGGTAGAGTGCTCACTGCTCACCTAGATATACCGGGCTGCTGCGAAATCTTTGTGACATTTTTTTCTGTGTTTCTGTAATTCTCTTGAGCAAGAGGAACTTAGTCTTGTTTTCCTCCACTAGTTCAGTGGCTAAATTGAGCATCTGGGGACTGGGTCTTCGAGCCATGGAAAATGGAAATAGCCTATTCATGGTCGGTGTTTTTCTCATGGTTCTCCGGTTTACCCACCATGATGCCATCTAACTTTTGGTCACTGTTCATGTGTATGTGTTGGACTACATAGGTTGCACTGTTAGCCATGTGTAGCCCAATTTAGGAGCACTCCCTTGAAATGAGTCGTGCTTATACATGCCATAGTACGTAGTAGATAGTACGTACAACGCACCACCCAATACTGCCGTATCTTCCCTTCTCACAGTTGGAGTAGGTATTCATCTGTTCTCTCTTTTGAATCAAATTATCTCCCTTAGTTGTGTATTTTGCATTTTTTTAGCAGAGAGAGTAACCACCTGCACCCCCTACACGACATACGCCAGGTGCCAGTCTACGTAGCAGCTGATACGATCTTATCTCCCTTTATTTGTTCTTGAATATTATCGTCTCCCATTATGCTAAAATGAGTGTGATTTTGTAATCAGGGGAAGAAAGTAGCCAAACTCCACAGACCATGAACCAGTCTACGCACTAGCCAATACTGCCTTATCTCTCCTCGCACAGAAGGTATTTATTATCCCCCTTTGGGTGGTACATTAGCACAACTTATGGCCTTATTCTACAAATTCATAATTTCCGTACCGGTAACAAATAACATATTTATTATCGCATGTAATTAGGACATACATCTTGTACATAACATATGTGGCATACCATTATAAAAAGTAAAAAAATAATACCCGATTCATAAAATATACCTGTACGTATATATTTATTTATGCGACATCAAGACTAATTTTAAATACGTATTACGTAGTTAACATAAACTTATTAGGTAACAAAATACAGTTTCATATTAGAAAATCTGTAGCTGTTCTATAGCGTAATTTATTATTGTAATTTTTAAGTATGTCGAAATTATACTCAATTTATGATTATTATTTTGCATTGTCAAAATTATATTTTGTGTATATTTTTATAACAAATTGTAAATATTGTGTATAATTTTATCATGCATAACTAGTAACTATTTTATTGTTGTATATGTATTGTAATTTTAATAAAATATGGCAAATTATGTAATTGTTCATAGTGCTACTAAAATCTTTTCTTTAAAAAATATATGAAAGTCTGAAAACTTAGTAAAAATGAAAAAAATATCAGATTATACTAAATTTTCAATATTGGAAATCAAATCAAAAGTTTACATCGGTTTGTGCATATTATTGTACACAAATCTGTTTTATTTGTTTTTGTACATATCATTTATGTAGGTATTTTGTGTAATAATGTAGCGTACACAAATTTTAGTGAACATGGTTATGACATAAACTAAAGTATAACTGTTTTAAAATTTTGGTTTTAATTTACATGTTGCTTTTGTGAGTTTTAACTGAAATTTTAAGACGTTTTAAAATCATGAAATAAACAATTCAATTAAATTTGTGTATCATGTTTTAGCTAATAAATTATTCGTTTGTACATAGCATCATGTAATAATAACTACTGTATTTGTGTATACATGTATAGTACTTTGTGTAAATATTTTGCATGTACATCATGCATGCGTGTATTGTATATAAAGTGTGACAATATTTGAAATATGAATTGGATGTCTATCAAAAGAATGCAAAATTAGGTAGGAAAATAATCATTCTAATTTGAAAAAAAATATTACATAAGAATAAAATACACGAATTTTTAACTCCGCATAAATTATATGGATATCTATTCTATAAATATTATGAATATGCAAATCAATTTTGTGGGTTAGACTCAATTTCGAAAATATTACGCTCTAAATTTTGTGCTATGATGTGCATTAATATTTACTAAGAGGCTGGTCGCGCGCCGCAGTATATTGCATTTAATACCGTACCTATGTGTACTGTACATATTAATTATATTATTATAATTTCCGTTCATATTTCATGTCACATTTTATTTCATTCAAAAACACAACATTATTGGAGATCCCAGTACAAAGTTAGAATGAATTTGCACAATTATCTCCCTTCCACTATAAACTGCATACAAAATTCCAGTACATTGCTTCAATCTAAAATATTCATAGATTTACAAAGATTAGTTGTACACAGTAATAACTGCTTAGATATACCGGTACATTATTTTATATCTGCAGACTCTGCTATTCTGTTGGTGTAAAAATATCCATAGCCATTAGCCATGTATAAAAGACAAAATAGAGCCCTATTCCTTCTAACTTTGGGGTCGCCAATGATGTTGTGTTCGCTCAGTAGAATTGTACTTAAACCCATTAAAACCATTCCTGTTCTTGTTATTCATTAATGCCTTCCCATATATTACGTGCACCTTTAGGTAGTGTAGAGTTTATGTAGTTAAAGGCAATTAAGGTATACTCTTTCCGTTTAAGGATTGGCATTGAATGGTTGACTAGTATGATGACATTGAAAATTTTATATTTTAAGCCATAGCAACCTCGCAATGTTCCGTGGTCAAGAGGTCTGTTCAGTGCTTTATGTAAACCATATTAAAAGTGTAACAAATATATGGTCCATACAGTAAACCTTAAAATATCGTGTAAGTGTAACAGCTCTCGATTTCTCTATCCAAGTCATTAGAAGAATATGGATGTCAATTTAAGCTAGTTCCTAATCAATAGTACGTTTTGGGTTTCGTTTGTCTGTCCGTGTGTCTGACTTTAGCTCACTAGGTGTGCAAGTAGATATCTGGTCGCACCAAATGTGGGTTGTTTGCTGCTGTTGTCACCCATTCGCTCATTTTAGAGTCATTTACGAAGTGAACAGATGCACCGTTTCAAACAGTGTGCCAAAGACATTTGAATGCTGATACCATACTCTAAACTGTAATATTATATTTGTGGTTGCAATGAGAATTGACTCGAATGCAAAAGTCAGCAATGTTGTCATGTTACCAGCCACATACATACCTAAAAGAGTATGCCTTATATTTATCATCCATAAATCATAATCATTCATCATATCATTATTGAACGAACGATAAAGTCCCGAATATGAAATATCAAGGTTTTAATGCGAAAGTTTTAAGTGTAGTTAAACTGTGTATGTGCTTGCTAATGTTTGGCCATATTGTTTTGTGTGAAATATAAAATATTCGTTTGGACAGATAGATATTTTATAGAAATAACAAAAAATGACAATCACTAGTGAATGCTAGAGCATATTTGTTGACGTAAAAATAATATTCAAAAGGGGAGAGTAATTCCCTATTCCCAACCCTGTTCATACTTTATTTTAACATCACTTTTTAACAAGAAAATTTAAAATAACATCTTGGTTCAGTAACAAATATTTTATATCACATACTATTACAGTATACTGTAATGTAATCATAATGTCACTATAGTGCTGCTGTGTTGTAAAAAAAATTTTTTTGTAAACAATGACGCTAAAATGTTTACAAAAAAATGTATTGCTCTATGTATACTTTTCTAAGTATCAATGTGAAGTTGAAACTAAAGTTTTTATTGTGCTGCTTATTAATTTTATTAATATGCTTAGTGCTTACATCACTTTAGTTTAATAGTGAATGACTGAGCAAAATCCAAAAATTGGGTAAAACATATTTATATGTTTTTGTAAATAATAAATTTGTAATGCTAGCTTTTCAAATAAAAATGTCTTATGGCAAGTATAGAGATGGCATAGCAACACTATGACACACTTTAAAATTTGGCCAGACATTGTAAGCATTTGTATTATAGTATGTACATGATACATGAAATTTACATTTATAGGAATTTTGCAATTTTCATGATGTAAAATTCCTATAATATGAAAGTTTGTATAGACTATGTGACTAGGGTATCTGTATATTTTTACGCGTACGATTGTATTATCTATGATCGAAATTAGGCAATGACAGTCTAGAATATATATCATTCATCATCATTATTATCCTTTTTGAGGACCGAAGGCTCTCATAGGCCCATGACCCACCAAGTTGCCCAATTAAGGGCTCTTCTCACTGCCCCCATAGAATGGATTCCGCAGCTCCGAAGATCCCGCCGTACGTAAACAAAATAAACTTTTTATGTACTACGTAGCCTTATTGAAAACCACTCAAATATATTTCAAATAAAGTAAACAGTAACTGAGTATCATACGTAGTTTTAAGTACCCTAGATTTTCTCTTTATTTCTCAATTTTTTTTCTCCAAAATATATTTCTGTCAAATTCAGCGAATAGAAGTGTGTTACACCATGAAAATATACAGATATCCTAATATGTAATGTAAATGTAAGTTTTAGCTGGGTAACTCGCCACTGGACTTTATAAAGTAGGGTGTAGACGATGCACTTTATGGAATATGTGTATTTTGTTAAATCTCAAACAAGAATTTGAATGGATCTGAAATAGTGAATAATGTGAAATAGAATAATTAATACAGTAAATTGGTTAAATAAATATCCCAATTGGGCTTTGTGGTCCTAAAAAAGTAACTAAACGTCGTCTAAAATTAAACCGGCACATTATAAAGATCGGTGGTTTAAGAGTTGTTTCCCTTAGCTCGTATGGCAGCAAATTATGGGCAAAAGTGGCGTTATTGGTGTATTCATTTCATACGCATCACTTGTATTGTGCTTAGTCTGTTTGGAATAATGAAATTATCATTTTTATCATCATTGTTTTCTATGGAATTATCACTTTAGTTTCATTGGAATTGCTAATGAAGTTATGATTTTTACCATCAAATTTTATTACATTTTCGCATTTTATTTACTCGTATTTTTATGTTATTTTTAAACATGTTCTTTTGTAAAAAATTAACGCTAATCATGACTTAATTAATAATTTATGTTATAATTCAACGAATAATGTTTTTAAAATTCTTAAATTTAATTATCATATTTTGAAATATTAATTTGGATATTTTGTAAATTTTAAACCGAATAATATTCTTCTAAAGGTAAAATTCCTTCAATTTTTTATTTGATTCGATTTGTATTGCTCGTAATAAAAGTATGCACAAACAAATTTACAGGGTAATTTAAAAAAAAAATTTGTACAACGTTTAAATTGTTCTTTAGATCTGACGATTGGCAAATAATTATATGTTAAAATTGTCATTCATTCATATCATCGAATTTTTTAACAAAACGAAATTAATTCCGTAACATAATTTCATTTTCATTCTACGACTATGCATTAATAATCTTTGTACAGTTTGTAAAATACATTTTAACCATACACAGATTGGTTGTTTTGTTGCGGTGACTGTGTGTATGTAGCCTAAAAGCCATATTCAGTGTGTGCTTTGTAATGAATAACATTAAAATAAATAAAACAAGAAGCCTTTAAAAAAGTTTTGAATGGGTTTAGCGATTTGTTAAGAATGGCCTACATCATACAACGGGGATGGTGTCCCTTTAACTCTTTGACTACCAGGATAATTAATTGCATCTTCTCATGACGTGTATATATACGTCTTTGGCAATCAAGGAGTTAATATAGGAGATCAAAGCGAAACAGGATGTCACTATGGCTAGCCACGTTTTAAAATGTAATTTTCCCGCCCATTCGAGCTAAGCCAATCCACTACGAGGTTACAAAATCTACATTTGATCAGACCGAAATGACAGAGCTGATCTTCAATATTTCGCCGACACCCTATTGAATCAGAAGGATCAAATGGGGTATTGGCGAAATGTTGGCGTTGATCAGCTACAAGTAAGTATTTCCGGTCTGATCGTCTATCAAATCAAAATATTGATTTTGTAATCGGGGATTGGCTTATTACATATGAGCAGGAAATTTCCATTTTCAAATGTGGCTAGCAATATCGCGCTAGTTCTAAGCTATGTAAATTGTAGTAGTTGGTTGGTGTGTTGTCATGGAAAAGACGTTCCGGTTTGGTTCCGGTTTCCCATTTGGTTCCGGTATAACATTGTGTTCGCATGTGTTCACACAGTACAATCATCACTGCGGTAATAGGCACAACCATGATCGCTTTTGGTACGTGGTATTTTTTTTGCGTTCGAAATGTTAACGGTTGATGTGTTGCCATGATAATTCGTGTATCCAATTATTATGTACATCAGATTCTATTGCCAGTAAAAACACATAAAACTTGGTAAGCAAATTTCATCAAAACATGTGTTGTCAATGTGATTGCAAATTTAGGATGTGAATCATAATCTGTAGGCTGCAGTATTTGTCCAACAGATGTGCAGTTATCTCCCTTGGACTGTCAAGTCGCGTTGAGTGCCTTTTAAAAGTTTTGTGGTTTTGAATTTTTCAACTAGCATTTTTGGGTGGTTTGTGGATATGTACTAGGTAGTGGTAATCGGTACATTCGACCCACATAACCATTCCAATTTGTGGGTTCAATTCCCACGTGGCTTATCTGTGTGTCCGTCGGCGGAATAAACATTATAAAATAGATGTGCACACTGCACATTTATTCAGCGCACTTTCAGAATCTGTCCATGTTTTTATGCAGGAATCTCACATATGCGGGTTTAATTTAATGCCTGGGAAAAAATCCCTGTTGAATTAGCGCAGCCTAGGCGCCTACCACGACACCATGAGCCCACAGTGGTTACATGGATGGGTTTAGACAGCTGTAAGCTGGTGCTAATGAGTGTTTCCATGGCAATTGTGTTGGGGAAATTGAATTGTAGAGCATGTTATTGACTTTTCGTATGCACAACGCCAACGCACATCATGGTAATTTCTCAATTATGTCATCGGGTCTAAATTCTAAGTTGCCAGTTATCAGAACATGCTATTTTTTGTTAATATAAAATTTGGAATTTTTCATTACCATTGTATTGGTTAAAATATATCGCATTTACTGTTTCTTAAAAATTGATTATTAGTAGAATAATTGTATTACTTTTTCACAATTTTATGTAAAATATTTACAACATGATGTTGAACTTGAAAACCAATAATAGCCTTTTAAGTTTTAACGCCAAATTAATTTAACAATAATTAAGTTTATCCTGTGCCGCAGACTTTTGTGCGTATTCGAATACGGCACAGCCAGGATTTTGACAAAACGTGACAGTCAAAGTGTTCAAGTAACTGAAATTTGGTTATCTGAAGATTTGGCCACTGTTGAATTAAGAGAATGATGAAATAACTGAGCAATTACCGTAGATATAACACTAAAATTTTATAAGTAGACAGTAGAGTACCTAATTAAGAAACAGAAAAGTATATTTAATAGATAATTAAATGTATTTGCATACTGTATATAATATTTACAAATGTTAAAATAATATGTAAGTTTAAATTGGAAGTGATATAATCAAATCGAACTCTTAATACGTATACAAGGCACTGTAGTAATCAGAAAATATTATTTGGAAGCTCAAAATTTGTCTTCCCAAGGCACTACCCACAAAAGCAATAATTTATATTGAAGATGGTGAAAAGTTAAATTTGTTTATGATAATAAGGCACTAGCGGCAGTCTAGCGCTGCACTACCATGATACTAACAATATAATTTTAAAAGCAATATTTGCATGATATAATTGGAAGATTTTAGGAATATTTTAAAAGCATTCTAACACATTAATACTCACTAAAACAATTATGGCATCAATATTTTCTCGCATAGGAAAAATATACATGTCATAAAATACATTCATAGATGTGAAATAGAGTTTCAGGTAGACTATTTTCAAAATTATAGACGTCAAGTTGCAAGCTTGTTTTATGGGTTCCACTCAACACAAAAAATTATGGAGATTTAGTTCTGCTTTAACATTTTTGTTACAATTTGATAGAAACATGGAATTCGTAAACTATTAATTCGTGAAGATATAAATTCTTATTGATTATAATAACGTTACTGTATATATTGCAAAATACGGTGTGATATATTGAAGAATGATATTAAGAATTTACAATAAAATATAGTATTAACGATAATCAATCTATCACCATAATAATGAATGTATAAACATATATAAATTGTATTTGCATAACTCCTACACCACAAATAAACTCTCTAACAACATGCATAAAAATACATCTAACACTTTATATTGATGAATGATAAAATGCTGCAAAAAAAACAACGTCTAAGAATGTTCAATGCCCCATGTTGACGACATTCGACGCCTCCTCTCATCTCCATGAGGCCATGTGTAGGGTGACCCATAATGACGACATTTGACGCCTCTAGCATGCATATAACATGTTATCATACCATAGCATATATGGGATACTACTCAAATTTAATTAAGGATCGCCGGAAATAAATTACATTACAACGTTGTCAAAATCACTGATCGGTGCATATTTTCTGTGCCATATTTTCAAGTGGCTGAAATCATCGTTGGAAAGGTGAATAATTATCCTTTCAGATGATATGGCTTATTATTTTGTATGATTAGGATTAAAGAAGTTAACATTATTGCTATAAAAATGAAATTTTCTCATTTCTCTCGGCATATCGGAAATGAGAAAATTCAAGTTGTATACCAATATCAATATGTTATCTTCTTTAATCCTGATCGTACAAAACAATAAGCTATATCATCTTCACCTTTCCAAGGATGGTTTAACCAACTTGATCGTACGAGTTGTACAGAAAATATAGTAACAGTGATTTTGACAACGTTGTAATGTAATTTATTCCCGGCGATTCTTAATTAAGTTTGAGTAGTAGATATCTATATATTTCCTCATTCTAAGTCCTGTTCCTTTCCACACCTTGTATGTTCTCTCATGACCTCAACATGCGTGCCTATTTCAATGACGAGTTTCCTTTGTATATCCCCAATAATTAGGCCATACTGCTCTCTTTTGCAACATCTATCAGTTCCTTTGCATTTAATTAGTCATCTCCGTATAATATTTCCAAACCATTCTGCCTTATAGGCTTAAACCATGTACCCCGTTCTCACCTGGAAAAAGAACTTGTTACTACCAGGATCATTGTAGCCCATGCAACTAGAGGGAAATGTGACCCCTGACCTCACATGTTATGGTCCCAGAATCCTCTCCTATGTAATACACAGTAAGTAATGGTACACATACCTGCTGGGCTTGCTGGGCAGGATCATTGAAATCCGTGCAACCTGGGAGGAATGACCTGAGCTTGACCTTGACCTCAGAATCATATCAAACCCACATACTACAGTAACTACTACACAGTAAGTAGCGGTATTCATATATGCTGGGTTTGCTGGACTCAGTGGGATAGACCATTGAGGTCTGTATGACTTGGGAGAGAGAGATGACCTGAGTTTAACCGTGACCTCATAGATTATACGATGAGAATGATATCAACACTATATTACAGTAACTATAATGGTACACAACTACACATACCATTGGATATAGTAAATTACCTGCTGAGCTTGCTGGGCAGGATCATTGAAGTCCGTGCGGCCTGGAAGGAACGTGACCTGAGCCTGACCTTGGGGGAATGCCTGGTTTGTGTAGACGGCTTGTTGGCGACTGTCGGGTACGGTGCCGTAGAGATACTGTTGTTGGAGTAGTTCTGGTGGAGGTGGTGGGAGGTTGTCGATCTCCTGGTGAGAAGGGTGGTTTAGATTAGAGATTTTGGGTGCTTGTTGGTGGCTGTAAGGCACAGTGCTGTACAGATACTGTTTTTGGAGGAGCTCTGGTGGGGGTGGGGGGAGGTTATCGATCTCCTGTGGAAATGATGATGTTCCGATTACAGATTTAAGTTGCCTTGCCAAACAAAGGACATGGCTTGTTGGCGACTGTCGGAAACAGTGCCGTATAGATACTGTTAGTTGTTGGAGGAGCTCAGGTACTTTCCATACTTTAGATAATTTACGTGGTACATCTAACGACACTAATGCATTTTTCTGGTTTTCCTAACTACGTTTTACGAATTAGTTTTGACTACAGGGGTGCTAGACTTGTCAAGAGGTGGTAGTCATACTTCAATCTAGTCTATTCCGGACTTTGACTGTTCAGGGGATGAGACTGTATTTGAAGGTGCCAGTGGGGGCAGTGGTGCCAGGAAGGTCAAGTTGTTAGTCTACGATAGATAGGTCATGGTTTTGCGATCTACATATGACAAACAGCATGGACAACACCATAAATAGATAATCACGTCACATTTTGCAATTCTAAAGATAGGTTCTAGTACTGACAATTAAAACTAAATCAATTTCAGATTGATTTATTGGCCTTCATCAAAAGTTAAAAGAGTAGCGGGTCCGAGCAAAGCCAAGCTGGACTGGTCAGTGGGGAGTGTGGATATGCTGGCTCACTATTCTACATTGTATAATATTATAACTATGGAACAAGCATTCAATTGTTATGGTGGTGGGGGGATGTTGATATCCTGTGGAAGGTTGATGGGTTAATATGGTCAATTACCACTTACAGATGTGAATCATGGACACTCAAAAGAGAGGACGAAAATGCATTGAGGAATCTGAAATGGGGTGTATACGACTATACGTACTATGCAGACTCCTCAAAGTTTCATAGAAAGATCGCCGAACAAACAAAGGGACAGAGAGAAAACATCGTCATAAAATCCAGAAAACTCAAATACTTTGAGCACGTAAATCGTAATCAAGACAGTCTTGAAAAAACAATATTACAGGGGAGGGGTGTAAACTGTAGAGGGTAAAAGATCTTGCAGGAACCAAGTTATGACTTGGACAGACAATGTAAAAACTTGGATGTGTATGAACAACAGGAATGCAAGAACTCTAACCCGTGACAGACAATAATGGCGACATGCTGTCATCGAAGCACTGACAAGTGCACGATACAAAATGATGATGATGATGACAGTAACTGACCTCATTGGAGATGTGTCCAGGCTTGCGGGCCACCGGCGCAGCCACCTTCATATTGTCTTACCATGCGTCTCAATGACAAATAACCATCAGCCAAGTGTCGATCCATGACCCAGGTAGTCGTCCCTAGGTTATATAGCGCAGGACCAGTATAGTATATAACTGACCTCATTAGAGATGTGTCCAGGTTTGCGGGCAACCGGAGGAGCCACCTTCATCTTGGCCATGTTTGCCGTCACCTGAAACCACATACAATAGTTATCATGGGTCATATTACTGTACTCATTGTGTTATGAGTGATCTCTCTTGTGTTTTGCCTACATGTCATAAGAACAGGTACCTCATTTGGGAGCAGAGGCTTGGGGATTCAAAACCAACCCGCATCTCTAGGGTGTATAAAATCGCAGTCGCCCAGTCTACTATATGTTGTACTTCTGATCTATACATTTGAGTCATTGTATGCAACAAACTGACGTACCACATATAGGTATAACATATCAGGTTGTTGCTTTCAACCCTCAATTAGTCATGAGCAACAACCAAATAAGCTATTGTATATATTTTTGACGCGCGATAACATTTTGGTTTTTCCCTTTCACCCCATTTCACACGACTGTACATGAGCAGGGAAGTGGTCTCACATGGGTGCTGTCATGCTAAGTTGCTGGCAGTCCATGTTTCAAGCTAGGTGAGGTAAACAGCATGCAAGCAGCCAAGCATCCTCAGATAAGATTGTTGCTTGTCATTTTACCATGCGCACCATGTTGAAAGGACTCATAGGCCAGTGTGCATGCTTTACTAGTCTAGTCGTTTACACTAGTCATACTCATATTATGAATAGAAATCTTATCATAATCATGTTGAAAGGAACAAATTGCAGTTCATTGAGAGTTTCAACTATGGGTGTTTTACGTCAGTTTGGTTTACATATTTTTTACAGGTTATAAGTTATAATACTACCATTGCATAATGGATGATAACAGCCGATAAAAACATGGTCATATTACTGACTACATTAGACTGATTACGGATATAACCCAGCAAGAAATACTCGTGTTATATCATCAAGTATGCGGTATTTAATATTTATTGATAACATGTCAGAACTTTTTTATCTCACGAAGCATTGATATGATTAAATCAATAACGCGGATATATAGTAGATCATACCATGGATAACAATCATACCATTGCCTTGAGATGAATGGCTTGTTTGATTGCACTTGCATGTGTTGATTCATAACTCTGACTACTTGGCGTCTAACAACCTAACGTGACTATGTGTTGTTTCATTACTGTTTTATGTAATTTGTGTGATTATGTGTAGAATAATCTACCAATCTAACAAAGTATGTTATGCCTGATACACAAAATACTTACAATGTATAATAAACATGTAATCTTATATTTAAAAGAATCGTGATTGAATGTACTGTAAATGTAGGAAGGTCAAGTTGTTAGTCTACGATAGATAGGTCATGGTTTGGCGATCTACGTATGACAAACAGCAACGCCATAAATAAATAATCACATAACATTTTGCAATTCTAAAGATAGGTTCTAGTACTGACAATTTAAACTAAATCAATTTCAGATTGATTTATTGGCCTTCATCAAAAGTTAAAAGAGTAGCGGGTCCGAGCAAAGCCAAGCTGGACTGGTCAGTGGGGAGTGTGGATATGCTGGCTCACTATTCTACATTGTATAATATTATAACTATGGAACAAGCATTCAACTGTTGTCCACAGCACCACCAACCTCGCAGTAAAGATCATGGCAACATATATGTCAAAGGCAGGAGGATGCTGTCAAAGGCATTAAGGATGCAGTCAAAATAAGGATAGTGTCAAAGTATTGAGGATGATACCAAAGGGGTTCAGGATGATGCCAAAGGATTGGGGATGGTGTCAAAGGGATTAGGATTGAGTATGCTGTCAAAGGATTGAGGATAGTGTCAGAGATTAGGATGCTGAAAAAGGATTGCATATGGTGTCAAAGGATTGAGGATGTAGTCAAAGGATTGAGGATAGGGATACGGATGCTGGCAAAAGATTGAAGTTGCTGTCAAAGGATTGAGGATGGTGCCAAAGGATTGAGGATGGTGCCAAAGGATTGAGGATGGTGCCAAAGGATTGAGGATGGTGCCAAAAGATTGAGGATAGTGCCAAAGGATTGAGGATGCCCTCAAAGGATTGAGGATGCCCTCAAAGGATTTAGATGATGTCAAAGGATTGAGGATGATGTCAAAGGCATGAGGACTGTGGATACTCTCAATGGATTAAAGATTCTGTCAAAGGATCAAAGCTAGGGGATGAGGATGCTGTTAGAATTGAGGTGTTGTCATTTTTTTTTACATCTATACAACTGCTTATGCCCATAAATGGTGGTAATGCAGAATAACATCTGATAGATTACAGGAATTTCATTTTTCGTTTGATTGAACCAAATTAGCCAACATAAAAAGTGACGGAAATGAAATATTGTGCTAAAGATGGAATAAATTTGTGATTTATATGGGGTTGTTACAGGATATCATCGCCCTCAAACGAACGTATCTCTATCGTAGGAATAATATTTCTGATATTATTCAAGATCAGTAACTAATTGGTCCATGGCGGAATGGTATCGTAGACAATTATTGGTATAATCTATCAATGCGCCCTGGCGTTTATTTGATTCATCTAAGCATTACTACCATAACAGCTTTCTCTTCTTATCGTACAGGTGATAATTGATCATTACTGAACGAATATTGATCAGAAAATCAGGTTAATAGAGCTCCTGATAGTTTTGTACACATTACTTAGCATACCAGGATTTTTTGTCTATCGCAATGTAGTTTACACTGTAGTTCTTCCAGCAAGTCCACAATTTACACATAACCTCTTAAGTCCTTAGGGCCAATTTAGGACCGACCAAACCAAGTGGAATGACCATAAGCTGGCCCAAAACCAAAGCCATGATGATCTCGCGCTCCCCTGTCATCACACCTGCAATCAAAATTTCTGGAGAAAAAGTGGAATTCATTGAAGCCTTCAGCTATCTCGGTTCCAATATCTCATCAGATGGCTCAATGACTCGTGAAATCTCTGCCAGAATCGTAAAGGCTGCAGGTGCTATGAAACGTCTCTCTAGTACACTGTGGAAGCGACGCAGTATCTCCCGCAAGACCAAGATGAAGATGTACAATTCTCTTGTCTCCTCGGTCCTGCTCTACGGCTCTGAAACATGGAACCTAACTCTCCGTGACAGACAACGCATCAATGCCTGTTACATGTCTGGGCTCCGTCACCTTGAAGGGGTCAAATGGCTCCACAACGACACAATCAGAGATCGCACCAAGCAACCCCCAGCAGTGGTTACCATCTCTCAACGCCGACTCCGCTGGTTTGTGCATGTCCAACGTATGCCCCCTGATTGTGAACCGCGTAAACTACACCAGTTTGTTCCAGCTAACATAGGCTGGAAATGCCCCGTCGGACGCCCCAGAAGATGCTGCCGTGACTGTTTGGGGCAAGACCTGGCTGCCATTGATGTCACGCTCGATGAAGCAGTCATAACAGCACAAAACCGGGCTGTCTGGCGTTCCATTGTGAAACGAGTGTCCTCTACGCTGTCCAACGGGCAGGAGATCTAAGTGAAGTAAGTGATATGTCCAACAGACACTACGCAGATCCCCAACACAGTGTTATTCCTAAATTTTACCATTAAATAGAGTTATTTTATTAGCGGGTGAGTCGATTGTGGACTGTCTGGGTCGAAACGATTGACGTCCCACATGACAAGAGTAGTTTTGTCTCGGAGACAGTTGACGGAGGCTTATTACATTGGGACAACATAATCTTGTTACGGCTAAATGTAAAGTAAATATAAAGCCGGCTTCTTAGGGTTATCTCATTATAGAGCTGTGTGTGATCGTGAAAGAGTGGGGCTTTGCTTAGATCACACTGACATTATACACTAAACCTGTCTGTATAGATCAGATCTGTATGATGGTATAAGGTCGTTATTACATTAGAGGCCTATAATGTAGGAGGGATGAGATAGTGTCCTGTCCAGTATTATGGCTTTGCTTAGATCATGTGGACATTATACGCTAAACGGCCTAAACCTCTCTGTATAGATCAGACATGTATAATGGTATAAAGTCGTTATTACATTAGAGGCCTATAATGTGAGAGGGATGGGATAATGTCCAGTATAGATCACAATATAATAGGCTTGTATCTGAATCTGAAAATGCGGTTTAATGCCTGGGATAATGTCCGCGCGATATAGTGGAGGTTTACTTTGGTTACATCACATCCATATTATTTGTTCTTTCTTAATCAAAAGGTGGCGTACAGTCACGGGTCTATTATTACAATTTGTGTAATATTAACTACCGGTATATCTACAATCTAATAGCCGAGGAATCCATCATCATCCATCATCCAGCTTATGGCGTGCCTCCAACGGACGCCGCTAT